>VUQK01011495.1:0-10412 GCA_015106715.1 Bujurquina vittata
TGATGATTGGATTCAGCCTCAGACAGATCATCCAATCATCATGCAGAAGCTGAGCGTCCGGGCCAGCCGAGGCCAGCCCACTGCCCCATAGACCCCCAGAGACGCTGAGCATCCGTGGGCGGGACAAAGGCCAGCATTTATCCAATGACTCGTCCCGTTTCGCAGCATTTTAGGCTGCGCTAACGGACTCTGTGGACGCTCAGCGTCCGCGCTGTTTAAAGCACTGAGAAGCTGCGGGAATGAGTGAGAGGAAAGCCGCGTCGTTACCAGTGATAAGACGCTGATTGTGAACAAAAGTTGAGCGCATTGTAGCGCATATTTAGTCGATAACAAGTACACACAAGAGTATATATTTGATCACTTATTTTTTGACATTTTAGGGGAAGCTGAGCTTCCCTTCCAGTCTTAGAGCAATCACCCCTGGTGCTGAAGTACCTTAAACCTGCAATTTATGGTTTCAAAAAGAAGTCAAACTGTATGGAAGTCTATGAGAAAATAACCCAATTTCACTTCCTATTTAATGCTTGGGTAAAAAACCCTTTTGATGAGTTTATGGTATCAGTCACTAGTTGCGGACTCATTACATGTGCTTCCATAAAAACAATATAATTTCCAAACTCCAGGTTTAGTTCAGGCAGGCCACAAAAGTGAGCTCAGCTGTAATTCCAGTAGATCAGATGATCTCTTTGCCAGTCAACATCAGCTGTTTGCTCTGCTGATTCATTTCTTTGCATCCATTTGGCATTTGCAAGCCACTTAACAAACCATGCCCACCCCTTTTATTTTATGTCTGACTTAATCAGAGTCACATTGATAGCTGCTCTGTTCTGTCAGGGGGTCTGCTGTTCTCTGTTCCTCCTGCTTTCCATGTGTGTGAGTGGAAGCACAAGCTGGTCCCAGAACAGAACCAGAGTGCAATATATTTATTCCTGCAGATGGAAACAATAATCTTTTGATTGTACTTGTTTACAAGTAAAAAAAAAAATTAATAAATCTACAAGATGTAATTCATCTGACAAATAAGTCATAAAAGTTATGGTGAGTCTGCTAAATTGCTCTGTGATGGTTTGCAGTTCTGCACAAATTGGTTCAATTTTGACATAATAGACTGAAACTCAGCTGCACCACATAAACACACATTCCTACTCCAAGAAAATGATTTACGAATGAAAGAAAGGTTAAATGTATAAAGGTTTGTTTGTTTATGCTCATTGACAGACAGCACTTCTCCTTGAAGTGCTTTTTATCAGAAAAAGAAAAGCATTGAATAATTTAGAGGGGAATGCATCACACTGCAGAGAACTGTTACAATCATCAAGGATTTTGTGAATAGAATATATTTACAGCCATTATCCTGTTTGAGTCAGGTTTTTCTTTCCTTTTGCGTTAGCTCTGTGTGTGTATATTCCAGTTCTCCTTGGGAACACACATCAAACCTCTTCCTCTAAATTATTCAGTAAAAAATATCTCTTATGGGTTTGATCAAGAACAGTTCAAAAAGGTTTTGTGAAAAAGGCAAATGCATTTTTGGGGGGCTCACCCTTAGAAAAATCTCTGCCTTGTGTTTTGCATTACTCGGGTGTATGTTGTGTTTAGAGAATACTTGACAAGAAAGGATTATTCCCAAACTGCTGACTGTTTCTGTTTTATTTCCCTCTGCTGCCATGGATTATATAGTTTTAGGTCACATAAACAGTAAGTTTACGTTGCCACACTGTAGCTAGTATTGGTGACGTCCTCTGGTCTCTCCTTTTCATCTCGTGCTTTCCGTTGAGCTCAGCACTAGCGTTTACTAACAGCCATATGTGTTGGATCTGAGTCCCATGTGTTATCAGTCATGACTCCATTATACTGGTATTTGCAATTCATGTGCTTTTCCTGAAAACCAAATCCTACCATTAATGCAGTGTTGTGCATTTTCCATCCACACCACATCACAACCTTATCATCAAGGCCATCAGAGACTACATTTATACCAGAATAAACCAAGTCTAACAAAGTGATTCATTTCATTGGCACATTATCACCTTTATAGATACATTTGTTGAATTCATATAGTAACTGGCATAATAGTGCAGTGGTTCCCAACCGAGTAGAAATGAAGCAAGTGCAGTTCCCGAAGTGGCCACTCGAAGCTTTATACAGAAATGAGTCAAAACTCATTGATTTAAGATAAAATAAGATAAAACTTTAATGACCCCACAGAGGGGAAGTTTGTGCATTACAGCAGCTCAGTACAGAGGAGAATATGGAGATGAATAAAATGAGACAAATTAAATAAAATAAGATAGAAAAGAAAATTTCAATGCTACAGTGCCCAATATTAGGTCCAGGTTTTCTCTGCTGAAAACCATAATCCCTGCCCTAACTCTATACCACATGGAAATGAATGAAAATATGTAAATATTGTTTGTATTAAAATTATTCTCCCAGGTCTTTGCAGTCAGAAAACAAAATAATCTTTGTAATTGACATGCATCAAAAGTCATTTTGGCATCTCTAGAATATAATGTTGGGAGGGGTTAGGGTTAGCATTTTCATCTGTGATGACTTCCCACCAAACATGACCCTTGGGGCCTGTGTGGGGACACTATGGGCTAACAACATGACCCACAGTGGGCAGCCTACTGTATGCCCCAGTACTGGCATGAAATGTAGGGCACATCTCTGCTCTGCACTGTGGGCTGAGATGGTCCCGAGGTGTGGTCTAACTGGGCTGCCCACATTATGCTGAGAGGGGCCCACAACATACCCATAGACGCCCTAGGTGTGGGGTGCCCTACTGGGGCCCCAGTATTGTGTAGCCCACATGTGTCCCACATTTTATCCTGGAACCGGGGCCTGCAGTGGGCTGCCCACCGGAGCCCCACTGTGCATGGCCCACATTTCATGGTAGTACTGGAGCCCATAACGACAAAGAGTAGAGACCTTATACAAAGTATGCCTACCCCTAGTATCCCTATGGACACAGGGCAGGCACATTGTGGGTACACTGTAGGCATACTGGGGGTGGGGGGACTAGTAAACTGTGGTAGCACAGTGCTGAAGTTTCACCATTGAGTTTGGTCCTACTTTCTAACCTGCAGTACACTACAATACACAAACATTTCTGTTTGTGCAAATCCAAAATAACTGCACTTGTTCAAAGTCATGTTTTGAACACTTTATGTATTCACAGGCAGAGAGTAAAACTCAGTATAATAATACAGATATTTAAAGTTACAATTTTATTATATTAACTTCAATTTTACTTAACACCAAATCACAACAACAGTCCTCTCAAGGCATTTTATAGTGTCAAGTAAACACCCTACAATAACACAAAGACAAATACATCTAAACAAATTATAGAGAAATACTATCTGACTTAACAAACAAAAGGTTGTGCTGTTCATGTGTTTATTAAACAAAAAAGTTATAATTTCTTTATCTTTATTAATTAATTTCTTTATCAAATTATTGCTATTTTTCCTGTCATGTACAAAGAACATTTTCTATATCAAGTTTCTTAAAACCTCAAAAACAGACAATATTGAAGATACTGTACATTAAGTTAAGTTAAAAACATCACCAGGGGAAACTGGCCTTCACGTGTCTAAAATGTTGGGAACCGCTGCCCTAGGATCACGATGAGGACGAGTCACTTTGTCATAGCCTTCTTGAGGCCTCTGTTGTTCCTCTCATTTTGATGCTTGCTTGTCTGTTTGTTGCCCAGTTGAGCAGCTGCCCACCATCACGGCTCAGTCGCCCAGCACTCTCATCGCCTTCCCCTTTGATGAAAGCTTCCCCGTGATGTGCGAAGCCAAAGGGAACCCCGAGCCAGAGTGAGTACTTCAGAAGATAGGAGGACAGGACGGAGAGCTTGCTATTAGCAGTCAAACAGACACCAAATACCAAACAGCAACAGCACTTTTCCATCAACATGATGCACTTGGTTTGTAACTTTGAGGACTGAGTGTGCTACAGTATTAGCTGGAAGACTTGACATTTTAACACCGTCTTTCTTCATGTAGATTCAGATGGACAAAGAATGGCCAGGAATTCGACCCCTTTCTAGACCCCCGCCTGATGAAAGAAGAGAATTCCGGGACCTTTGTGATACCCAATAATGGGAACCTTACAGAGTACCAGGGAACCTTTCGCTGTTACGCCTCAAACAAACTTGGGACCGCCATATCGAAGGAGATTGAGTTCATTGTGCCCAGTGAGTAACCTGCATCTCTGAATGTGTGTGCAGATGTGTGTGTGTGTGTGTGGGGTGCTCTGTTACAGAGCTTTCAAAGTGATTCAGGGCCAGCAGCCGTGTGTAATGACTGCACCTCTCTGTTGTGAGCTTTTCATTGTATTGGATGTGGCAGAAAGTCATTGAGGCTCCCGAGTGCTCCACCCCTCGCAGCGTCTCATCTAGAGGTCTGCACCAGAAAAAAAGCATCGAGCGTGATCTAGCCTCTCCATCATTTCCCTTGCCACATTTTTCATTTTGTTCCCAAGCACACTACATAAATTCTCGAAGAAAATCCACTCCACAGGGGACTTTGACTAAATTTGGCTGGGCTTCAACCGCTCAGTGGTGGTGACAGGGCAATGCACAATAGTAGCGGTGATGTCTGTTTTGTTTCTGCGGGCCAGAACTGAACTGAAGATAAATAAATAAATAAACAGAACACCATATGATTCAATCTATTGAATGAGCCAGGGCTGCTCCACAGAAAAAACAAAAGCATGCTGCGCAGAGATTTCATGAATGGTATTACTGCCATCTTCTGCAGAAAAGAGGAACTGCAAGCACATTAATTTTTGTTACACCATTCTTTCTTTCAGACGTTCCTAAATTCCCTAAAGAGACACTCGATCCTGTTGTGGTAGAGGAAGGCCAGCCGTTTACTTTAAAATGTGACCCACCTAAAGGTATACCTCCTCTGCAGATCTACTGGATGACTATCAGTAAGTTATACCTCATAATTATGATTCATTCAAAGTGATGCGTGTACAGTTTGGCATTTAACTTCTATCACGACATATGTATGAATGGTTTAGACAGTAAATCATATAAGTTATTTTATCTTATAAAAATGTCACCTTGTGATCAGAAGGTTGGCCAGTCATTACGAACTCGCATTAAATTCACATTCCTACATAAACAAAGTACATCAGGTAGACTCCTGAGAAGAATGTGTTTAAACGTATAAATTATTAAGTGATGAACTTCAAAGTTTCTTTTGTTCTATAGTTTAGTGAAGAGTAAATAGTAAATATATAGCCTTTAAAATAGGTTTTACCATATATATATATATATATACATACAGTATAAAGATACTTCACAGCTGTGATCGCAGAAGCATTTAGAGCCATTTTAAATTAGTGCATAATCTCACTGTTGCAGCTGGTGGAGCAATAAGAGTACTGAGCTTTCTCTATTTTGTAGACAGTTTGGAAGTTTATGCCAGAGATAAACCCTGGATATCTCATCCTCTTTGTGCCGTAGTCATTTAAAACTGAGAGGGGAATTCATTCTACTATATTTATGAAACATATAATAAGCGTTCCAAAGTCGATAGTGGAAGTTTATTTTTAACATTTGAAAGCCATAAAATGTGGGGAAGCTTAACTGAATGGAGTGACCTTAGTGAAGTATTAGCAAATTGCTTGATTACATTTCGCTGTTGCTTAGCTGGGTTCAGCTGAAATACATGGCATTAAATTGACAGTTGTTCAATTAGAGATTGTTTACATCTACATGGAGTCACTGACATCATCGTCCTGTGCTCAGATCTCCAGCACATCGAGCAGGACGAGAGGGTGTCCGTGGGCCTGAACGGAGACCTTTACTTCTCCCACGCAGTAGAGAAGGACAGCAGGAGAGATTACTGCTGCTTCGCCGCCTTTCCCAGAATACGAACTATTGTTCAGAAGACCGCCATGTCTGTCATCGTCAAGACGAGTAGGTGTCTAATTGTATTCTTTGTCTTCACTCGAGCATCGCTTGCCGCTCAAACCAGCGTGATGCGAGCTTTGATTTCGGAGCAGCAATCATTTACCGGCACGTTCGTCAATACCTGTGTTGCACAGAAACACTTCAAAAGCCATCCCAGTGTCACACTGTTTTGTTCACGTGCATCTTCTTGGTTTTATGATGTGATTCAGATCTCAGTGATGTCTGTCATGATGCATCCACCTTGTCCATATGTTCATTGTGGGTTGTTTTATTTGTTTTTTTTTGTCTCATCCACCATCATTTTAGGGAAAAGTGACAGTTCTGAAAATGGTAAGTTCTTAGAGTGCATTTCTGTGCATATGTAAACAGCTTTGTGCACAAGAAATGTGTGTGAATATGCTCCACTGTCTTATTGTGTGTTCTGTTTTTTTTTAAGCAAATGCAATTCTGGAGAGAAGACCCTCTCTTCTGACGCCCTCTGGTGTCAAATCAGAGATACAGCTGGTCAAAGGAGAGGACCTGAATCTGGAGTGCATTGCTGAAGGATTGTGAGTAATAGGACCTTATTTAACAACTACCATCTCCCGCACTGCTTTAAGTTTTTTGTTACTTTAGTCAGTTTAATAATAATAACTTTAATGTCATTTTAATCATGTATAGGCAGAATGTAACTATTTGTAGGCGCACTGTTTATTCCCCCTTTCTGTCAGTCCAACTCCACAGGTTGAGTGGGTGAAAGTGGGCCACCAACTTCCTGTTAAAACAAAAATGGAGAATCATGGGAAATTGCTGACTGTACCAAGAGCTGAACAGGAGGACAGTGGGAAGTACATGTGCAAAGCAAAGAACCCACTGGGAGAAGTTGTCCATTACTTCACAGTGACGGTCGAAGGTAAAAACAGTGTAAATGGACTGGTTCCAGACCACGTTATGCAACATGCCTCATTCACATAAGAAGTTCTTTCTATGCCTAAGTGCTTTCTATCTATTCTTTACACTCCAATGAATGTATCAAAGAGCAACTTGGGGCTCAGTGTCTTGCCCAAGGATACTTTGGCATGCAGGCAGTGATTAAACCACCAACCTTCTGCTGAGTAGGTAACCTGCTCTACCTGCTGAGCTACAGACACCCCAAAGTGGACAGTGAAACACAGTTATCACATCTGATTTGTCTGAAATTATTTCATTCTTTCTATTTGAGAAAGTAAAGGAATCATCACTTAAAAGGGCTTTAAAGAGCAGCTGCTGTAATTACACATCATGGATAGACTCTTTAAAAGGTGGCTTACTCGTTCCTCAAGTTAAAACTATGCCAAATTCCCCACTGAGGTAAAAATACAAAACTATTTTTGGGTGACCTGTATGTTAAATTAGATTATATTATTGCATACTTAAATTTGGTGGATCAATCTGTAAGTAATATTTTATGAGTGGTGAAAAAGGAGCTAGTTTTCTTTATTTATTATACTGCTTTCCCGGACAACGGGTTGTGAATGTGCCTAATGCTCAGCAGGTATATTTGAGTGGTTTAATGATGATCAGTATAACAGGAAAGATTAAAACAAGGCTGAGATATTATATACATTTTTATTCATGTTTAGGACTTGCACATTTTCTGATCTTTGCTCTTTTTATGGAATATTGGACAACGTTCCTTGTTTGGGCTGCAAATTAAAAGAAATGTAGAACATCATTGGAACTATGAAGATCTGATTTGACTACATACTGTACTGGTTTTAAGGCAAAAATGTATTTTTTCCTGGTGTGTCCAGAGCCAAATGTGAAGCAGTTTATATTGTGTTAAGTAAACCTAAAATATTTGCAGATCTTTCCGGGACGTCCTGTGATTTCTCTCTATATAAAAGATGACAGGATGACAATAACCCTGCACTCCATTTGTCATTGGTGTAGGGGTCAGGAGAATCCACTGTGAGTGGGACAATGTCAGCTTTCCGATACAATGTCAACATGCGCCTGCATCTTTGTACACAATTTTTATAAAAGTGCACTGTGCAGAAACTTTCCTTTGCACCTGGTATGAACACACCAATAAAGCTGTAGAATTCTGAAGCCCATCACATGTTCTGCATGAAAAATTTTAATCTTTAAACTTAAACTATGTAAGAAAGTCACGTGGAGTAAAATTACACTAATGCAGTATTTGGGGAAGTCCGTGGGCTCTAGACTTCAGGAAGTCATTGACTGTAAAGAAGGTAAAAATAATCCTTATGTGAACTTATCTTAGTCTGTCCAGTTACTTCTGAGTATCTGCATTTCATAAATAGTTCATTTAAGAATTAAAACTGAAAGTCTGCACTTCAATCAGATCTTGATTGTTTGAATTAAAATGCACTGTGGTAGTATACAGAGGTTAAATCCCAAAAACTTTACATGAGTGAATGAGTGCAAAGTTGATGCTTTGAATCATTTCATTTCATGAAAAAATCCACTTTTAAACACCAGCTTTGTGTTATGTTGTGCAGGTGTTATACTTTTTTTGTCACTGTCCCTTCTTTTGATTGGTTTGCTCTGCCATGCTTTGTGCCACACTGAGCATTTTATCTCCTGTGTCTGTGGATGTGTGTGTGTGAAAAACATTGTTAGGAATAATTCCAAAGTAATGTATAATAGCATAATCCCTATATCTTGCTGGCAGTGTCGGTAGTGAGACTGAAGGCAGCTGAAGAGCCTCGTGTGGGTCCATGTCTGTGTAATGGGTAGTAAATGTAGCATTCATTTGTACTGAATAATACATATTGCATAACTGTTCCTGTGATTGTGGCCTCCTCTGTAAGTGCTTAGTGTCTTCTTTGTGCTGATAACATCATGCTGACTGTGTGTTCTCAGAGCCTCCAGAGTGGGTGTTTGAGCCAGAGAGTCAGCTCAGTATGATCGGCTCCGACGTGCACATCAAGTGCTCTGCCAGTGGGACTCCTCAGCCAACGACTACATGGAGGGTGAACGGCGTACCTCTGCGGGGTCAGTCCCACAGCAGTCTCACTTAAATCTCACTTCAAATCTTTGCACTGCGAGATACTTGTGATTGCTGAAACCTGCGCTTTAAATACATCTGTGCTTTGGATTTTAAATAAAGATTTCAATGATTGCTTAAAAGAGACACATTATAGTGTATTAATATATTTACTGTATTATACTTGAAATCTACTAAGTAGGCTTGCATGATTCACAGCAGACCCTCAGTGCATGCTCTGTCTTTGTTCTGGCTTCCTTTAAAGCATGTGGTTCTCAACACTTTTCTGTTTTGCTGCACTCCATGTGCCTAAACAGGTTCATGCCCTATACCCTGAAAATTTTATCAATCATTAAAAACAACAGAAAGGATCCCAGTTAAATTTTAATAAAACAAGCGTGATAGCATCAGGAAACTCTTTTTTTTGGTTTACTTTCCCTTCAAAATCATATTAATTCAACTGAATTTCATATTTTTCTTCTATCTGCTATGGTTCTCTAATCCACTAGTGGGGCACGCCTAATAGTTTGAGAACCACTGGTTAAGTGAGTGTTTTTCACAAACGAGATAAACGAGATCACCATATTAGGGATGTCTTCCCTCACTGACATTGCGCTGAGACCAGAGTATGAAAAACTGCCTGAACCTGAGAGTTCAGACACACCTGAAAGCTGAGCTTTTGACTCGTGGCGTCTGTTTATGTTACAGCAGCATGTTCTTTATAGCTTTCACGGAGTCTTGCTGCACAATACTTTGGTATTACACCAAGTATGGCCTGGTCCTCCTTCAACTTCACTTGATATCTCTTTAACACATACATGTTTTGGACATACAATTATAGTGTTTGTTTCTTCAGGTTCTCTTTGTGTTCACTGAATGTATTTTTGTGCTGTTCCAGAGTCCCTGCCAGCAAACGGGAGGGTAATTGGTGACACCATAGTTATACATAACGCCCAAGCTTCTGACAGTGCCGTCTATCAGTGTGAGGCCTCAAATAAACATGGAACCATTCTGTCCAATGCAAACATCATGATTATGAGTAAGTATGTTGATGTGCCACAGCCTTCTTAATTTCTGCTTCACCATCTGAAGTATATGAAAATACCATCCATACAAAGTGTTTGTTTCACAGTGTGTTTGAATAAGGTTCAGACTTTTCTGTGACTCATAGAGAGACTCTAACTGAGGTATGAAGCTTGAGAGCTGGCACTGATGCTGGCACGTGCCCATGAAACAGTGAGGAGCCCAGGGAAGGAGAGCTGTCTACATGCTGTATTCCTTCATTCAGACTAGGCGTTCTCCCTGTGGAGCAAAAAGCCGTGTTCTCTACCATTTATATGCTAACAAGTCCCTTCTCGATTCCATACCAATTCCAGTGCCACAAGACAAACGTGCTGCTTTACAAGTGCAGATTAAAAAAAAAAAAAAACTCAAAGAGAGAATGTTGCTTTCGGGCGAACTAAGCAAAAGGGGGGAGTGGCGTCTCGGGGCCACGGGTGCTTTTAA
>VUQK01011495.1:28539-45037 GCA_015106715.1 Bujurquina vittata
GAAGTTATGTGGAAAGTTATTTTGAAGGTCCTAAAGAGGGAGAAAAAAAGAGAAAGCAAAAAATTAATTAAAAAAAAAATCATCTGATTTAAAAAAAAAAAAAAAAATCAAATGAAAAAAGTTTCATTATATTTTCTTCATTAACAGCTCAGTCGAGCTATGCTCATCCCACAGAGCAGGCTGAGTAATTCTTGTTTAGGGCACTGTTTCTAGGACTGGGATGATAAAGAGTAAATGTGCTTGCCACCAAACAGTTAAAACTGGCCGTTTACCTGCGACAGCACGACTCTCGAGTTTCCAGGTTTGGCTGCTGATTAGCTCTGATGACGGGCGCTTTAGAATGCTCCCACTGATTTCTATTCAAGAGTCACTGAGTGCCAAGTCTGCTCTCTGCTATGAATCATATCACCATAATCTAGGACCGACAGAAAATGGTCCCAACTAAAGTTTCAAGTGTTCAGTTCTTCTAAGCTAAAATTCGTTTAATTGTTTGGTCTAAAGGTTTTTATGAAAACCCTTTAGAATACAATCTATATTTACTGAGCATATCTAATATTTCTTTCCCATTTATAACACCTTTGTCACCAGGTCCACTTAGCTAAGCCCTGGAAGGGCCCTCCAGTCCTTGCTAGACCTCACTATCCACATCTAATGCACTAGCTACTGCAGTTTTAGTCATCTAATTCCACACCAGAATTTAGTGGCTTCTTCATTTGTCCACACTCTGCCTTTTGATCAAGTTTCGTGAAATTTGGTTCAGGAGTTACTGCTGAATTTGTAAGCTTGCTCACTTAACAATAAATGAACTGTCTTTAATTTTTATGGTAGTTTTGTTTAAGTGCAGAGAGAGACCGAATATCAACCAAATATCCAGAAAAAACACATTAACTAACTGAAATAAGTATTTGTTCCACACTTCATACTTGGTGGAGAAACAGTTTTTGCAAGCACAGCGGTGAGACACTTCCTGTAGTTGGTCACCGTCTCAAAAGGGATTTTGGTCCACTCCTCTTTACAGAAACTCTCTAAATCCTTTAGCTTTCTTGGCTGCTGCGTGGTAACTCCAAGCTTCAGTTCCCTCCACAGATTTTCCAAAGGATTGAGGGCTGGAGACTGGTTTGGCCCCTCCATGAACCTTAATGTGCTTCTTGTCTAGCCACTCCTTTGTTGCCTTGGCAGTATGTTTTGGGTCATTGCCATGCTGGAAGATGCATCCACAACTCATCTTTAGTGTCCTGGCTGAGGGAAGGAGGTTCTCATCCAAGATTTTCTGGTACATGGCTTTTCAATGTGGGGAAGTCGTCCTGTACCCTTAATAGAAAACAGCCTCAAAGCATGTGTCTGGATTTTTAGTTGATTCTGTCTCTCTCCATTACAATGAAACTACTATAAAAAATTAGAGGCTGTTAATTTCTTTGCAAGTGAGCAAGCCCACAACTTCAGTAGGGGAATCAAAAAAATTATTTGTCACTGTACTTCCATAATCCTGACAAACATACCGTACCTCGATCTCCACTCTTTGGAATCAGGCTAAGTTTGAATTTATGAAAAGCTAGCCAGTCCACCGGGCTCCTCAATAACTGTTCATGTCAAAAGTTCTAATGTCACCAGAATTCACATGGCAGTATTACATAGTACATCCTATGTAATCCTTTCACGTTTGTTTTGCATTACAGGACCACAGCATGTGTGTAGCCTCAGCAGCACCAGTTTAATGTGCCCCTTAATATTTCATTTGTTTTCCAGTTGGCACTTGGTCAAATGAGGCACGTATGCTCAAGTTTTCATTTTCTTTCAACATGTGCATCTGTGTGATTATTTCCCATTGGTCAGCCAGAAATGAAGGATAATGTCAATCACAGAGGCTCACTGCAGAGGCAGCAGCCCCGTCCTCTCCAATAAGCTACAGAGTGAAGCCATGGGTGAAATGAGGTGCTTCTAAATCCACTGTGCTTCTCTCGCAGTGACAACGACGAAAAGCCACTCAAGGGCAGCCAACACTCGCTGAGCAGGGAGATCAAAGCGGTGGAAAGCGGGGACAGCCTGGTGGACTACGGCGACGAGGACGCTCAGTTCAATGAAGACGGCTCCTTTATCGGTGAGTACGCCGGGCGAAAGGAGAAGAGGGCGTCTGCTGAGATCAAAGCCACCATTCAGACCCCGGCATGAGGAGCACAGCGGCCATCCATCCTCCGCCGGACGCCGTTCCCAATAAAGCCGTTGGAACAAATAAAACAGGAAACAGACATTATTCATATTGAGCACAAGTTTTGTGTCAAACGTAATGTGTCATTGCCAACTGCACACTGCCATTCTCATTTTATACAGCTCTGTTTTGTTAAGTTGCAAAAGAATGACCATTACTAAATACAGTGTATATATAGTGTATATTGTATGTGTGAAGTGTCTTTTTTTATGATTATTATTACTCAGAATTTTAGAGGGCTTTGTTTTTATTTCCTTCACTTCAGCTGCAGTACTTTGTACTCCCCTCTCCACTGTGCATTATTATAGGCAGCTTCGCCTCTGGTGTCACCTTGCAGCAGGCCACAGATAGGTTGTGATATTAAGTTGATATTTTTCAATTGGAGCGTATAATACTGACCTTTTATATTTGAAATGAATTCATTAAATATTATGTAAGATGTGTATAAAGGTTTGCCTATTAACTTATTTTTTTCCAGTGGTTTTATACCTGACAAAGTAATAAGAAAATTCACATATCATTGCATATTGACTGATTTTTGGGTTCTGAATCTCCGATTGATGTTAGGATATATAATTTAGCCTTGTATATAAACATTTAGATCTGTTAGGTTTTCTATAACAGCCAAATGGTGCTTCAGCAGATTTTGAGGAAAAAAAGGTTGAAAAATGTAATCCATTACAGGCTGATATTATTAAATAAATATATAGACAACCCAGTCTTGATTAAACTTAATTTGACCGATCAATAAATGAGCAGATCAATACAGCAAAATGTCTGTATGTTAAATTAAGATTGGGGGAAGAGCTAGCCCTAGTTTAGCTTAGCTAGCCAGTGAATTGGCTTCCAGCTTGAACATTAGTGTCCAGAGCAAACGGTAATAACCAGGGCTGAAGCATGAAGCCAGCATGGAAGTGTCAATAACAGGTCCTCAGTTCCTTTAGTGGCCAAATGAGGCTTGCTCCCAAAGTGAGTTAGTTCACATAGACTCTTGTGTTATAATCCGGAGCTAAACAGCCTTAAAATGCAGTAACAATAGTTTCTCTCTTAATAACAGCTGTACAGTGGATGAATTTTATGTTTTCACAAGTTACATTTGGATACTGGCAAAGCTTAAAATTATGGGATGGCTGATTGACAGGTGTTTGACAAGGCAGCTGTATCTGACACCTGTCTGTTAGGCCACCAATCACTGAACTGCATTTTAATGGAATTGGTTTAATTTAATGGAATCTGACAAGTGGTACAGTCTGCTCTGTGGTACACACCAAAGCCACCGAGTAAATAATGGCTCTGGTACAGACCAAGGATTGGGCATCTGTGTTTGTATACAGTTTATGAATGCAACTTGCTAAACAAACTTGTTACTGTTAGCTGACAATTTAGCACTGCACTCTCAGTCCAGATTTGGTCATTTCTGGCTCCAAGTAATCAACATGACTACACTTACACTGTAACCCCAAAGCATCAAAATGTTGTGTCCAGAAACAGTCTGCAATGACCTTAACCAGGAAGTGTCTTGAGATTGCAGTCTCAAATATAAAGTCAGGAAAGCGTGCCATAATACAAGGAACATAAGCTTAGGAATAGCAATAGGGTATATGGTACAGATATAAAGGATGTATTGGTCTTTTCATTTATATAGGGACAGCATGCACATTTTTTCCAAAATATTTAACAATTTTAAATTGCTACTTTAGTTAATTAGTTTAAATTTAAATATGTTTTTAGAGAAAATACAGACAAAAGCTAAGATATTCTGATCTTTGTAGGACTCTAGCTCCAATATTGCAGATTCTTACATTTCCCACAATGTAACTTCTCAGAAATGGAAGATACTGTTTTCATAATTTTGTAGTCTCCAAATCCAAGCTGTGGCATCACTACGTCACCATCAGGGTTATTTTCTCAGATTTGACGAAGCAGAGGCTGAGTACCTGTAATGGATTACAAACTTCTTTTTTTTGTAATCAAATTACTTGATCTGGATTCATGATATTTGCCATCCACCTACAGTGCTGATTCAGTGTGCTGTAGTGAAGTGTTGCATTGGTTTTTATTAAGCCTTACTTTCAGTATGCTGCCAGTCCAAAACAAAACCAGTGATATTGTTCCGCATTAACATTAGCAACATGATCCGGAAAACTGCAGTGTTTTGTAAAGGTTTCTCATTGCATTGCATGTTATAAATGTTAATTGGTGTTTTTCAATGTCATTAAATTGCTTTACTTTCCTACATCTGGGTAATAGTATGACTGCTTGTATGGTCACAGTCGTCAGTGGCAGGAGATTATTAATGTTCGCGCTGTCTACAGTACTATTTGTAGCCCCCGTGGACAAATTCGTGGCTGAATAAATCTCTCCCTTTACCTCCAGCTGGCAGTAAAATATGAGTAGAGAGAAAGCACCACCTTGTGAAACATCCTCATTCAATCTGAATAAAGTAGAAGATGTTTGACAAATTGTTCCCATTTGCAGCATGACTTTAACAAATGTCGCGCCAGGGTCAAGTCTCTGTCTGAGTTGAGCATCTTGTTAGATTACTTCGGCTGCAGGAGAGAATCACGAGAAATCAAAGTAGTGGGCTCAGCCAGGCACTGGATCAAGGAGCGGGAGCTGTAATCATGTCTGATGCTTGATAGCAGGGAGTGGAAAGTGTCAGTGTGAGGGCTCTCACTGCGTGGCTTGCATCTGCCTCAAACACTCTGTCATCACTCAGCCAGGTTTGCCTTAACTGCAGCGCTGAGAGGCTGCAGTTTTCGCACATGCGACCTTCAGGTGTTGGTAATGGACCCTCTGGTTGCCATTCTGGAGGTTCTCAACTTTGGAAACAATATGAACAGCTGGATGTATCTGTACACATGCAATCAGTGGTGGGTGAGCTACTTACAGAGCTTAATTGTGCAACATAGCAATCACTGCTCTCCGGAGAGAAGCTGAATTACATCACAGCAAGAGAAAAACAGAAATGCCTATTAGAGAAAGTGTTTACAAAAACACTGTAGGCTACAAACACAAAACACTAAAATCTATCAACTTGGTGCAAAATTTAAGGTTTTTCACAAGTTTATACAACAGTCAAATGCTACTATACTCGTACAGTGAGTCGGGGACGGGGCTAAACGAATTCAATTTCAATTCAGTTTGTTTAGTGTCAATTCACAACAACAGTCACCTCACTTTATATTTTAAGGACTCTCCAATATTAGAAACTCCAACAATCACACAACCCAGTATGAGCTAGCCACAGTGGGAAGGAAAAACTTGCCTTTTAACAGAAAGAAACCAACGGAGGAACCAGATTCGGAGAAGGGCAGCCACCTGACACAACTGGTTAGGGGTGAGCGAAAAGAGAGGAGAGCAGCGAGAAAAGGCAAACTATAGGAGAGTTTTTGTGCACCAGGCCTCTACCTACTCATACAGGTAAGCACCTTGACTCCCTCTGCCAGTCATGTGACCAAACTCTGGCAGATGTTCTCCCATAGTGGAATGAGAAAGTATACATGTTTGAAGTGTTGATGCTAGAGAAAAATACCAGAGTGGAGGTGGATGGTGTTGACCAATATACCACCAGTGAAATGAAGTGAATCAATTCTGCTGTGTCCTGGGTCACCTTCAGGGCACAGAGAAACGTCTCTTGAAGTAGCCTGTTGGAGCAGACTCATATAGCCTTGAGATTCAGAAACTGGTGGATGTGAGCTACAGCAGACATGGAGGCCAGTGTCAGCACCTTGTATATATATATTGCTCTACATGGCACATAAAAATGGTAAGAATTACATTGTCTTCAGTTCTTCATTTGTACACAATTGTACCAGCCTGAATGAGCATCTCCTCTCTGGACCACCACTTTAGGGAGTACCCCATCACAATAAGTAGCAGTAAGAGGATGTTCCATCAGGTTCGCCTTCCGATACAGGACAGGTCCTTTCTCTGGTTTCTCTGGACATACATGGATCAAGATCAGCCACCTGATCAGGGTGCAGATGGCAGGTGTTGCCCTTTGGTTGCCCTTGCTGGGCCACCTACGATCTCCAGTAGCCCAGGCAAAGATAGCCATCATACAGTGGAGAATTGTTTCTATATCGACAACCTCCTCCAGAGCGCCGCATTATTGCTTGAAGCCCAGCAAGTAGCCAACAAACTCCCGCAGTTGCTGCTAACTGGAATTCTGGCACAACTACCCAGAATTCATCAAGCACATACCACCAGTATCAGTCTCAGAGAGCAGCGAACTGTGGTTATCCCCAATGTGACTAATGTACTGGAGCAGCATGTGGCAAAACAATGGGGGAATTGACTTCAAATATCTCACAAGCATGGACACTGACTCATTTCTTGATGGGACTGCATAGTTTCATCGCAACACAGAAAGCTCTTCGAATTATTATCCCACCAAGGTACCAAGTTCAAAGGCATCCACTCTGAGCTCCAGGAGGCTTTCAACACTCTCGCCCGTGCTCTGAGTTTACAGTTAGCCAGTTAACAGATTCACACTTTGGTGGTTCCTGGGAAAGGGAGATCTGTTCTATCAATTCAGCTCTACATATCATTTTATGCTTGCAGTCTGTCACTGAAGAAGTGTTTAGCACAATACTCAGTGAGTTGGAAGGCATCATCAACTCCAAGCCCCTCGGTTACATCTCCTCAGATGTGGCACCAATCCGAAAACTCCCAACATGTTGCTGATGGGGTGCCCTGATCCAGCTACCCACAAACGGAACTCCTGAGCTGGCATAAATTGAGGCACTGCCAAGTCTTGGGCAGTCAATTTTGGATCCACTTCATTAGAAATGATCTGCCTTCACTTCCAGACATGCTGCAAATGGCAGCAGGAAGCGGGTGAGCACATTGTCCACAATCCAGATTTCTTATCAAACATCTGAGGCTCCTACTGGCTGATCTTTAAGGAGCTGCAGTTCATCGCCTCATCGGGTAGACACTTCAATGCAGAGAGTTCAGCCAGAACTGCTTGCTGGGACAGTCAGCAGTTTATTAGAGGCGTATTGCCCTAAAGTAGAGATATGGGTTACTCAGTCATGGCAAAGCAACCTGTGCCATACAGTCATTAAGGAACCGTGACTAATTCTTCACGTTGGCTCATGTGCAATCTACCCAGAGCGTACTGATACACTGTCCCAAATAGTAAGGGAATACTACTGATACTCCCTTATGTGCACCAGGCACACTATATCCAGGCCATCAGCTCTTATCTGAGAAACCTGTTGAGATAGTGGATGTATGGAATCAGCACCTGATCACCCTTTCATTTATCGTCACAGAGGTGATGTCCGTATCTCTTAAAGTGACATCCTACAGTATATGCAGCATAACTAAGGGATAGTTCAGGGTCACCTGATCCAGTCCAAACTATAAGCTTTACCCAGAAGGAAAGTTTCAAGCCTAATATTAAAAGTAGAGAGAGGGTCTGTCTTTCAAATCCAAACTGGGAGCTGATTCCACAGTAGAAGGGTCTGATAGCTGTGGTTCTGTCGCCCATTCTTCTTTGAAAAACTATAGGAACCACAAGTAAACCAGCAGTCTGAGAGCAAAGTGTTATCTTTAGTATAATAAAGTACCATGAAGTCTTTAAAATATAGTGGGGCCTTATTATTCAGTATTTTGTTTGTAAGGAGAAGACTTTAAAATAAATTCTGAATTTAATTGGGAGCAAATGAAGTAAAGCCAATATGGGAAAAATGTGCTCTTTCAGATAGTACTCTCACTGCAGCATTCTGGATGAACTGGATCAGGGAGCTTTTAATAAATGCATGAACTAGCTTTTCGGGATCATTCTGAGACAGGATGTTTCTAATTTTAGAAATATTGCTCAAATGAATGAAGGAGGTCCAACATATTTGTTTACAGTGCATGCTGACAGATCAAAAATGACTCCTCACAGTGTTACTGGAGGCCAAGGTAATGCCATCTTAAGTATCTAGTTCAACACCATGATTCTAAGGTTTTTAGGGCAGGGCAACCTCAGTTTCGTCTAAAACTAAAAGCAGGAAATTAGAACTCATCCATGTCTTTATGTGTTTAAGACATGCCTGTAGCTTAACTATTTGTTTTTGGGTTTTTTTATAATTTTTCTTCACAAATAAATAATGGTGTTTATCAACATTAATAAAAATTGATCTAGTGTTTTCTGATAGTATTAGCCAAGGGAAGCATGTATAATGTAAAAAGTATTGATCGCAGCACATAAACCTGTTGAACTCCATGACTACCTTGTGTGTGCATCCATTTTCATCTGCTTTTTCCAATTCAAGGTCGTAGGACCCTGTGATGCATTGCATATAATTGCCATTTAACAATATTTTACCACATATTGGCAGGCATAATGAAGGCGTACAGCTTTATTTTTATCCTCTTTATATGTGACTGTGAAACTGCACGTATATTGCTCATATGTGCAGTTTCACAGTCAGATCCACAATACATACATACAATTATCATTTATGTAGTACCAGTTCACAGTAACACTCGTCTCGAGGTGCTTTATCTTGTAAAGTAAAGACGCTGCAGTATTAGAGAACATAAACAAAATAAAAGTGAGAAATGTCCTAATGAGCAACACATGGTGACAGTGGGAAGGAAGACCTCCCTTTTAACAGGAAGACACCTCCAGCAGAATCCAGCTCAGGGGGAGGCAGCCATCTGCTGTGGCCATTTTCAAAGTTAGAGGAATAAGAAGAGAAAGAAGAAGCTAGACAAGGACAAAACACACACACCAAGATGGCGATGGTGAAACTGCTCAGCTCAAGGCTTCATGGGACCTCACAACCAATGGGTGATGTCAGGGTGGCTACTTCCATTATTTCCATAGGTGTGCTGCGGCAACAAGCGCTGCTGATTAAGACTGCTCTGCAACATGCAAGGGAATACTGTGATTCCTCTGCCTTCTGTAATTTTACATTACAATTTGTAGACACTTCTCACATTTGCCCAATTTGTCTGAATAACTCTGCTCTGCCTATTTTTCAAAGATAGATGGATACTTTATTGATCCCGCAAGGGAAATTCTGCTGTCACATGAGAAAACAGACATGTGGCATGAGAGTGTGTGAAAAATGTCAATTTCATCAGCCTCGCAGTCACTGCATGATATACAGCAGCCCTGCTGTTTGATTAGACCAGGCTCCTGTTTTTAAATGTGATTAGTGAATCTACATGGTGATACCTCTTTACGAGTTGAAGATTTTGGCCACATTATGGATCTGCTTTGTAAATGTAAAGACAGGAGTTGTAAAAAGAGACACTGAATAGAAATAATGGAAAGAATTTAGCATGTGGTCCACGTGGCCATTCCTCTGTGCCTTAAGCTGATGCATGTTATAACTGTGAAATTTTATAGCAAGTATAACAGATCTTAAAATCTGCCATCATCATTTACTTGAAACATTTTCTAACTTTAGTTAATGTCGGTTACCATCTTTAGTATTTAGTAGGTTACAATGACAGGGTTGGGATGATGCAGTAGTAAAAGTTGTAGTAAAAACAAGACAAAAAGCACTGCCAATGCAATAAACATATACTATGTGTGTGTATGTGTGAATATAAAAATATTCACTTTAGCCCTGCATGTTAAATGAAGACACCTAGTGCATTAAATAGTGTGAGAATGTGTGAGACACCAGCAGCTATGACAAAACAGCAGCATCTGAAGCCCTGGGAATGATAGGCTGGTTCCACAAATGAAAATGTAGCTGTAATGGAACTCTTCACTCTCGTGGCTGGAGAGGCTTGTGATTTTGAACCTTTATTTGTTATTTATGCATGAGGCAGAGAGCAACAGAAGCATTATACATAATCACATTTCACCAAGCTGGGTAAATGTCCACTTATGTTTCAGACGTCTGCCTCCATGTGATACTCAATCTGTAAAATCAACAAATTTGTGTTCTAATAGTCAGCGTTCTTTCTCCATAGGCCTGCTGTTAGAAAGTGGTAGTTTGATAGTTTATGCTATTGCTACTTAGAAACCTGCAGCTGAGGCTACTTTGGATCAGTTACTGCACAGCAGAGTCTAACAGTGGCCGTTTTCACTGAGGGGAAAACAACCAAAATGATCACGGGAAGTTTTAAAAGTGCTTCTCTACTACATCTAGGCACATTATATTCATCCACATTGCTTCTGTTCATAGCAGAAGTCCCTCTAGTTTCTCCCCTTTTTATCTAAAATTCAGCATTTCTTTGAAGTGGGTTTGGGGCAGATGGATGGATTCAAATGCCCTTAGACACTAGGCATTAGCAGTAGATGGCTGTTCAGACAGTTACTGTTTCTTTTAGCCATGACTGTTGGTTATTGGGGTTTTCTCTGCATTATTGTAGGGTCATTACCTTAGAATAAAAGGTGGCTGTTGTCGTGCTTTGGCGCTATATAAATAAAACTGAAATCAATTTAACTGTTGTCCTTGTTTTTCTCCTCCTTCTTAAATTTATTTTAGCCATGACTCTTCAATAACCTTTTTATTCATTTTTGTGTGTTGTAACAATGATGAGATGTCCAAATTTGGTCACATCCAGTTAAAAGAAAACAAACTAACTAACAAAATAATGAAAAAAAAACTGTCAAAATGCCAAATTTCAGCCTAAATCTCATAAACCAGAGATAAATAATAACAAGATTTAACAGAAAACACTGGGTTAACGACCCAGGCTGCAAGCAATAGTTCACATACAGTACAGATGGATCCAATTCTAATGTTTATGCTGAGCTATGTTAACCATGCACTGATGCCAATGTCAAACCCTGGAAAGTAGCCTGTGTAAAGAACTTTGTATTAAATATTCACACACAAAAAATCTGAAATGCATATAGTGTTAACTATGTTTTTTTTTTAATGTGCCTGTGAACTGAAGCTGCAAAGTAGAATTCCCATGGTAGCACTAATGACGCTAGCACTGAGGTTACTCTGACTGTGTGTTTTTCAATTTACCTTTCCAGTAAATGCTGCTTAGTCATGGGAGCCTTGGGTCTGATATGTATGAATGGATATCACTGTGCTCTGTGCACTGGGTCATGGGGTCACACAATTGATTTGAGGATAATGTATTCATATGAACTATTATGACACCCCTGCAGCAGCACCTTGGACAGAGGTGAAAAGATTTGCCTATAATTTGAAACCCATAAAGAACAGTAGCGTGTACTTAACCAGCGTTTTATGCATTACATCCTACATATCATGCCATGACCCCAGTCCATTACAATGGCAATGTCAAAGGCTTAAAAATGCTCTATTGTGTGTCAGTACTTCTAATGGAAACCGCAGCAGGGAATAGAAGCAAGCTTCTCTCCGGGCATCGCCATTTGTTGAGCAATGAATAGACGCGAGGGAGGGTCAATGACTTAAAGCACAAGGTGGACTTTTAAGAGCTGCACTGATGTGAGAGAGCCCCTTTTTCCCCAGACAAAGCACTCCAACGGTGTTTCATCTAAATCAAAGTTATAAATAATACAAGACTCAAATGAGCGCCAGAATTGCCACAAAGGTCTCATGCTGGGCTAGAAAAACCAAAACAAAAAAACAACAACAACAAACAAAAAAAATCATACTCGCATCAAGTAAAGAGGAAAATGGACTCTTTTATCCTGCAATATAAATTTCCCCGTGTGTTCCCAGAAAAATGCTGTAAGGGTGACATCAGCAAAGCAAATGAAACAGTGGATCCAATTAGTGTGGAAATGATAAGACAGCTACATATTATACTCAAAAATTAAAGTACTTTATTATATCTCGAGGGGTACAATGGCTTGTCACTGGGGAGGTATGTTCGAAAATGAGACCATACCTACACATACCCTTGTGGTTTGTACATTAAAGTGTTGAAACTCTGGTAGCAGTTTTGCAGCTTATTAGTTTGAATGGACATTTTATAAATATTGTTAAATTTGACACTAATTCTTTGTGTTGACTGTGTCCTGATATTTTAATTTAAAATCTACAAGAAACTGCGGATGTGGTACCTTTTACTCTTTGTGAAAATAAATATGACCTAGAAGTTCCTGTTTTGAACTTATATTTTGTTTATTGTTGTGTCATCTGAGTTATTAGTTCCATCTTTTGAGCATGGTTGGTTTTCTGTATGTTTAGTTTTAGTCATCTAGATTCCGCTTTTGGTTATAGTTTTGCTTCCCTTCTGCCACGTTAGCTTGATTCTGTTCACCTGTTTTTCCCCCAACTGCATTCTGTTTCCCCGCTTAGTTCCCTGTGTATTTAAGGCTGGATTTCCTAATTCTTAAGGGCATGACTTTCAGATACAGTTTATCTGCTGTAGATAATTAGGTCTGCTCCTTTTTTTGTCCTCCACTTGTCCAGTTTCTTTCTTTTTGGACACACTGCACAGCATAGCATGCCTGCTATGCTTTGTTTTTGGTATTTTTCATAGATTCAATCAAAGAAATGGAAGTAAATTGTTTTATTGCAATAGGCTGCTAGTAGCAAAGTTCCTAAAGACTAAATTTCATAGTTGTCGGGAGAGCAACTTTGGGTTCAGTATCTTGTCCAAGGACACCTGCACTACTTCCTGAGCCACAGCCACCAAATCAGTTAAAAAAGCAAGCAATGTCCCAAGAAATTTTGAAAGACCTCCAGAAGCCTATTGCTTAGGATCACTTAAAAAAAAGAAAAAAGAAAAAGCTTGGAAACAAAATATAAAGTAATGGGGTGTGGCTCAAGACTTTTGCACAGTAGTATATATTCTGTATATATGTTTCTTGAAGTATGGGTTGCAGATATTGTATTAAATCTGTGTCTTTAGTCATTATCACTGCTTCATCAATAATGAAGAAACTCTGAACTCTAATTCTCTGTGTATTAAAATTACTTTTTAAAATTTCACTGAGACTTTCCAGTATTCCCAAAATAGTCTATAAACTTCTAATTCTTCCAGCAGTCTGCAGTGTTACTCATGAAGCACCTTTTCAACTCTTCACATAACTGTGTTTGATTCCAGCCTTTGATGGCCCTGACAATTTTTTGGCCATGATTCCCTTCAAGGTACGCACCCGCTCCTTGATCTGTTTCCTCAAGAGACAGAAATGTAAAGCCCCTTTCTGGCCCCGCTGCAGTCTCCATCATACATCATAAGCAGAAATTAAACCAGTGGATGTCTGATTCATACAATCAGGTGATGAGAAATTCAGCGTTACGGTGGCAGCGAGGGGCTCTGCTCTCTAAAGCAGTAGTTCATTTGGAGCGCTGTTGAATTTCGAGTGCCAGCACAGGCCTGCAACGCTTTCAAAGTGCTCAGGCATCTGGGACATTTGCGGGACTGATTTCAACATATCACACAAATGAATGGCTCTCTTAGGTCTCCAAAGCTGTCAGCAACTCACTTTGTATGAGAGCTTCATTCATCAACACATTTTTTTCCCTCAGAGAAGTAACTTTTCAAAAAACATGGGAGTAAAAATGTAGAAAAATTTTTTTTTTTTTTTTGTGATTCATCCCTTTAGGTATGTTGAATATGCAGATATGGCTGTGAAACATTTGTAGAGCTAAATTAGGGCCTGTCAGGCTGCTATATTTCTCAGGTCAGGTGTAATTTCAGTGTTAGCACCTCTAGAGACTAGTTTCATCTTGCGAACAAAAAATGAAAAGCAGTACATTGTGCACCGAGAGAGAGAAAAAAAGTCCCCATAAATGTGTACTTCATTTGCATTGCTGTAATTAAGGATGCTGAATATGATTCCTAACTACAAACCGAGTGCTTTCTTTGTGCTTCTTCCAAAGGCTTTAGGGGGCCTTTGAAAAAACAAGGTAGCAGTATATTACCAGGTAGAGTAGAGCATATAGTGCAGCCTGCACTATATACTGTACAGCCTTGCCATTATCATAAATCTCTCCTAAACTGATGTAAAGCAAACAGCATTTTATATTCTTTATTTCCTTAAAAATATCTAACATAGAAATAAACTTGCTGCTGATCTTTAATATTTTTCAGTCTAGCTGCTTTTATCACCACATCTTTAGAGCTTCACTAAACAGGCATTTAAATATACACTTCTTCAGACAAGGAGCATTTTGAACATTCAAGCATTTACATAACATTTATTGTATGATACTTGAGTGCTGACTACCTTGTGACCCTACTTGAGAAGCAGTTGTGACTGTAATGATGATTACACAGCAATGTCAACTGTCTGGGCCCAGCACTTGATGATATGTAATCCAAACTCTCAGGCATCATGCCGCTGTCTTTCTGGGGAGGTGATAATTTAGTGGAGAGGTGTGGGAAGCCTGGAGTGCATGGATTTCCTCTCAGTGTTTGTGGTGGGGCTGTGAAAGGGGGCCAGCGCAGACTGACGTATCTAGCACAGACAGATGCTGAATGTGGGCTCGTTTGGCACCGTTTTGGAAATGTAGGCTACAGGGGAACACATGGCGGGGCAAAGGTAGCAGGGTACCCAGGAGAGGCAGGCAGATGGGCCTATATTAGAACATTTCAGATAGCTCTGCTTCTCACTGGATGCATCCCAACACAGCCAGGTCAGAGGAGAGAAGCATCGGCTTCTTTGGATCCAGGTGGCTCTCATGCTTGACCTCACTTCTCCATTCATCTGCGTCCATGTGTCCCTGCCTTGTTTTGTGCTGCTGTGAGGGAAAAAAAAAGTCGCCTCCTTATTCCATTAAAGGATGGCTGTCCCTTTTATGGTGGTTCACATACAGTATGTATTGATTTAAATGAAGAGACACCCTCACAATGTCCACTTGCCTTATGCAGACTTGTATTATCTTTTTTTAAAAATTGCCATTCACTTAGCATATAAATGGTTTCATTTATTATATTATTGTAAGTTTAACATGTAACATGGGTCACAGCCACTGCCTCTATGCCTCTGATATCAGTATTATAATTTATCTGATGCTACAGGAGTGTAGTCAGCAGCTCAGTGGCATGAAAAGTGTGTTCCAGATGAAGTGGTCAGTTTAATTTTAGAATTATTTTTCAGCCAAGACCAGATATAGAGAAAAGATGATTACCATATAAATATATATTGACATGTTTGCTGGGTCTTTCCTAGCAAAAGTGTGCTAACCTCTTTTATATGCAACTAAAACAGTGATGAGCAGGCTCGAAGCACTGCAACATTTGTAGTATTTCCACAGGTGCCTGTTTGTATGGGAAAAATTGCTGTGAAGTGCACTTTGGGATCGTTTTCACCAGCTTCGCTGTTGGCTGTGTGGTCATGCTTGAACTCTACAAGACAGATGTTGTGTGTCCTCATTGGTGTAGGACTGTGTGTCAGTGTGTGGGACTGTAGCCTGAGGTTTATATTGTTATCTTTTCATTTAAAAAAAACTCCAAACAAAACACAGTTGCTCAGGTCATGTTGCTCAGTAACACAGAGCAATCTAGAAAATTATGAGTAATTAAGTAACGTAATGCATTGTAACTTCTTCAAAAAGTTAGTAATGTGTGGTGCTTTTTTTTTGTTTTTTGGAGTAACAACCCCATCACTGAAAATATGTCATCTCTGTGTCAGCAGCATCGTAATATCTGGTCTAAGATTGTTAACAGTGTTAGCTGCCATGAGCCGCTGGCCTGCAGCTCAAGTAAGGTTAAGGTATTAGCCAACAGTTGCCAACAGCAGCAGTTTCTTGCCATCTGATGGCCAGCATTCACTCTCTTAACTATAGATTGTTTTGTATAAAAACACTCACCTCCTGAGAGGAATATTAGGCTCAGCTGCTAAAGCTGCACTGTCATCACTAAGAAGGCTGGAAAAACCAAAACTATGAGGTAAAAGAAGTTAAGGTTGCTTTGGATTCAATAAAAAAAAAAATGACCTCTAATTTTAGTTTTTTTTGACAACTGCAGTCTGTGAAACATGACTAAAGCCTACATGAAAAATCAGAAAGCGTAAAGATGATGTGATCCACTAATTAGTATTTCATGACATTGCTGTGTTTCCATTGTGCCTCGTGTCGGCCAGTGTCAGTGTCTTGACAACTGATTGCTTCTCTCCTGTTTCCAAACACAATATTTAAAATCAACTAAGTATGAAATAGACTGAAACGTAGCCTATTAAAACTACATCATTAACCAGCAGCCACTTCCAAGCTGCTCCTTTCCACTGCTCATAATGTTTATTATAAACTTAAATACCCAGCATGACTGCGCTGCTGAGAACCTTACAGGCATGAACACATCTGCATGTTGTTGGTGTGTACTGTGAGTAGTGGACAGTGTCAAACAGTTAGTAATATTGGCTACTCTGGTTCATGTTTGCGCTCTTTTTGGTGCTTTAGTTTCAAAGAGAAGAATCTAAAGCACCAAAAA
>VUQK01011495.1:45674-57010 GCA_015106715.1 Bujurquina vittata
TTTTTTTTTTTTTTTTTTTTTTTTTTTTTTTTTAATTAGCGTACAAGTTTTGCTTTTGGGTTTCTTTTGTTCTTGTTAAAATAAACAGTTTTGCCATCTTCAGAATCACTGATAATTCACTTTTATTGTTGCTTGCCATAAGCCTAGACTGGCAAGACTTTTAGGTGCTTGTACAGTAACACTGACAGAATCACCATAAACATTAGTTAACAGCTGTGCTCTGATTATTGTTACATAGCCTCCTTCTGGGTAACAAAGCACATGCAGGGCGTTTTGTTTTCACTTTGTCATGATTAGGCCTAATCTTCAACTAGGTTGTGCCCAAGAAGTGCTAGCTTGGTCCTTTATTTAGTTTTCAGTTTCTAAAGGGGTTTGAAAGTCACTTAATAACAAGGTCGCTAAGTTGGCAGCACTGTTACCGGAGCTGTCCGACTACATAAAACTAAAAAGAAAAATCACAGGCACAATATTAAGTTCTTAACCGTAGAATACTAACACACTATCACTCTCACTTTCAGGTGTGTTCAAGGCTTAAAGGACCGGCCCATTTAATGTGACTCACCTTAAGTTGTAAAAACCAGTCACAACACAAATAACATTCTATTTGCTAGATTAATGCAGTAAAGTACAAATGATGATTAAATCACATGCAGATGTTCCTGCACAGTAAATATAGCCATGTCGTGTGAAATGATACACAAAGAAATAAAAAAAAACGAGTCATCCAGCAACTGCTTGGAGCTTGTATTCAATAACAGTGCAATTTCAGAGCTGCTTGTATTATTTACTGAATGCTGTTGAGGGCACTGAGCAAATTTTCTTTATTGTCCAAATGGCTCCTTGCAAAGTCCTGATTCACTCTATTTGGGTTTGACAATTATTGCTCTGGATACAATGTCCTTCGCAAAGGACAAATGGACTTCTAAATGTAAGTGTGTGGTGCTACATATGTTAATGTACCGTATCTGTTGTCATAAGCTTTTCAGGGCAGTAGCAGTTTAATCTACGGGCCATCTGGGGGAGCGTAATGGAGATGACCAAATTAGAATTTGTGGGGTTTTGATGCATGTGTTAGCGACTCTCCTTCAAATAAAGTTTTATTGCAGCACAGCTAGGAATTCTGGGAAAGCTGCATGACCCAATGATGTTTCACCTGTTCTAGATAAGATTTTCTGGGCAAAAAAATATAAGGGGGGGGGGGGGTAATGCACATCTGCACATGAATAAAGCTGATTTTGCAGCAGAGTTTGGCTCATGAACCCATGAATCCAACATCCTTGTTATTGCTTGTGGTCAGCGGACCCACTGCACAGCCACATTTTGTCCCCATTAAATGAATGTAAGTTATAGAATGATCCTTTTAATTTCAGTAATTTATGTTGTCCTGTGAAAACTGCTGTAGTGCAATCAATCAGACAAAGCCTCTTTCTGACATTGTGCTTGGTATGAAGCAAAGTGTTTCCCCTGGGCTCCGGTCTTAGCTCAGGGTAAGACTAATGACTCCCTGTCTTGAGTGGCCTGAGTCTCGCTTTGGCCCTTTCCTCAGGCTCCCAGCTGCTACAGCGTTGTTAGAACAGCTCCTCTGATCCAATAAGAGGAGCTCTCGCGTTGTGTGCTGCGAGTTCACCTGCACCACCAACCACCTGCATGGGCCGCCTCACCTAAGGGCAGAGGCAGGATCAGGTCTTTCAAAGATTCGGTCCGCATTTTTCACATCGGTTACTGCAGGATGCGCTCTGAGCCAAGCTCCTAACATGGCACTTTGAAATGCCCTCCTACTTTGAGAGGATCAGCCTCAGCGCGCTACAGTCACAGCAATTTAGGAACAGATGCCTCTGACCTTCAAAGGGAAAAAGAGTGGATACAATAGTAAGCAAAGAAATAATAAGTAAGTTTTTATTTGTGCTGACACATAGTGCAAACTGGTCATAATAAATCTGCAGGGAGATGGTTTTGATCAGCAGCCTACAAATTCACTTCAGGAGGTGAAATTTAGTTTTTTATTTATTTTGGGGGGTTGTCAAAACTCACTGCCTGTCCTTTACACTCTGTTTCAGGGTGAAATGTCCACAAGCTGCAGCACCTTCTCCACCTGACATTAGCATGCTGCTCTACCTTTATAGTCCATCTCTGGCATACACATTAAAGTCCCATTTCTCACCTGCTCACCAAACTTTTGTCATGCATTGCATTCACGCTTCCCATATCTTCTTCCTGACTGACACGCCAGACAGCTTGTGCATCATTACAAATGCATACTGAGCATTGTTTAAACTTGCAAACCTTTATTAAAAATTCTGGACAAGATGTTAAGGTTCCATAAAGACACCAGATATATCATGATGGGAAATGTGCAGTAATACAAGCGTAAGACATCTAGAACAATTTAATATGATGTGTCAAAGCATCTAGCTGTTTTTAATGTGAAATTCAGTGTCAGTAGTCTGCTCCAGTACACCCCAGACAGAGAAGACCAAATGAAACAAGATGATGACACAATGTAGCATAATAGTAGATGCATTCTTTAAGAGTACATGGAGACCAAAAAAAGGAACTAAAAGGAGAGAAAGTGTTGGATTCATGGTGTTCATGAGTTGGTTAGAAAAAAAAAAACGGAGTCTACTGCTTCTTATGAAGAAAATAAACAGGGAATGGGTTTCCATCAGGTTTTTATAAAGTCTTTTTCAAATGGACGGTGGACCATTAGAGTCACTGGGATGACATCCCACATCCTGAGGAAGCTGTAATGGTCACTGATTTTATAGAAACTATTCTGTAATCTATAAATATGCTAATAAACCAAAAAAAAAAGACAAGAAGAAGTCTCTTTGTGAGCTGGTAGGCTGTGACTTTCTAAAGCCTTAAGCTCAGTACAATCATTGTACATTAATATACAGTATAAGAAGTAAGGCCCACACATTTTTCCCGCCAAGCTAACAAATAATTTTATGCTTTTGATATGTACCCTTTGAAAGTTCTTTATTATAAGAAAAGTTAAGGAGAGCTCAGTTAAATCTATGGTCAGCAGGGATATAACAGTTTTATAAAATTCTTACCTTGATATTTGGGGCCGAGAGTCCTGTTTCTACCTCGGTACTCAGCCCTTAGTTTTTATTCATAAGGAAAGAATTTTAAGCCTTGAGGTGACAATTGCGATTTGGAGCTACATAAATAAATTTGAACTGAATTAGAGTGGATGAAAAACAAAATACCTCTTTTTATTTATTTATTTTTAACCACAGTCGTACTCGCTTAATCACAATGGGACCACGAAGAAGCAACAAACTCCAGTTAAACATCACAGCTGGGGTATTTATATTTCTCACATCATATTTTAATTGTGAATCATGCATAATTTTGGTTTGTCATTTGCCATCATTTAAATGTTTTGTGATTCTGCCCCAAATATTTTAAATATTATACATCTTCAAACTAGATTATGGTTTAAATTTAATTTAAAAGAGAAGCATGGAGCTAACATACAGTAGGATGAACAGTCCCCCTGACTGTGACTGAATGTTGTTGAGATTTGCTGATAAAATTATTAAGCAATCACCAGTTCATCATTATTTTTTAGGTGTCATACATAATTCTGTCAAATATACCTTATGTTTAAGTGCATTTTTCTATTATTATTAAAACAATTTGTTTTGTAAGAAGTAATGTTGATTACTATAATGTAATTATGTTCACTCATTTTTTAAATGTCTTTCTTGCATAAAAATGACTGAGAACCATAATTAATGATGTTCTAGAATATATGTCATAGATAAAAGAAACAGTATAGGCATGCAGCAGAGGCATAGCGCTCATCAATATACCCACATGGTGATTTAGTTGCTAAATTAACTTGGTTGCTTGACTGTCGTTGTTTAAAAACGTTATTAAAAATGTGTTTTTCACATGAAAATCAGTGAGGGTACTTTGCACATAAATTTTTAAGCTTCTCTATTTTTTCAGCAGCTGGAAGGGGATGAGTCACAGTGTGACTTTGCACTGTAGTGGACAGCCAAAGCCTTAATAACATTTAAAAGAAGTAATAATGTGGCTGCACGGTACGAGGACAGATTATTTTTAAGGGATGATGACCTTGTTGACATTGATCTTCTCTGCATGAGAGGAGATGAAAAAAGCTAACAGGTGACGTTTATCTGATTTGGGAACAGATTATCTGATTTCATTGTCTAACTGACCGGAATCCGACTGCTGCTGTTTTGCCTCTGCAGAGCTCACATATCTTTACTTGAGCTCTGTCTGCAAATCAATTTGAGACTGTGTGTTTATTTTTCTTATGATCGTTAAGGAAAATCTAAATAGTTTATCCATTAACGTGCCGTCTGAACCTCACTGATGACAGAGCAGTTACGGTGTTAACGTCTCATCAGAACAGTATTATTTATGGCGTCTTTGTCCAGAAGTATTGGCAAAATACATACGAGAAAATGGGAGAGAGGAAGGGGGAAAGAAAGTTGTGCCGGAAGAGAAAATAATATCACAATGACTGCTTTGTTGTGGAAATCAAATAAAACACTTTCCTCCAAGAAAGATGAGGTTCCATCTCATTGATAAGGTAATGATGTATGCCATGGGTCAGGCACAGAGTCGCGATAATGATGGCAGTCATTTAACATATTTACTGGATTACCATCTGCAATTTTATGGCTGATTTACAGGCACTTTATCCTCTCTTTTCTAGCAGAGACCTCACAATCAAATGTGCATCAGCCATTCTTTTATCATCTCATGTTTGCTGAGGCAGCAAGGGCCAGTTTATTGGCACGGCAAAAAGTATTTCATTACGTTCCATACAAATGCTTTATATCTAAGTCTCTTTTCATAGCGAGGCCTACATGCACTACTGGCTTTTTGACCAGTGCTCGTCTTTACTGAACCTCAGCCTGCACTCTACACACACTTGACAAGGTTGCAGAGTGAGATATGATGGATCGAAAAATGAATGCTCTCATTCATCCCCTCCTTTATTATTTTTTGGAGTTGTGAATGTGATTTCTGTATCAGATGCTGTATGTGACTGGACCATCAAGTTCCATACTGAAAAGTGTATGCATGAGCTCTCAGCCTCAAGTCCTACTGACTGACGATTGGTCAAAAATGCAGGTGTCACATTGCGATGCAACTGGCACTCTTTAAACATGAAATTTCGATGTACAGGGAGCTCCAGTGGAGTTGAATAGATGCCACAGAAATGCAGGCAGTGGTTTTCTGCTGGTGCCGAATGTTACGTGAGATGTAACAAATGAAATGTTGGAGAAGAGTGGTGCAGGTGGGAGAGGTTTGCCTTTTAACTTGTGTTTTAATTAAAATGCCCTACTATGTCGCTCTAACAGCATGTTTACGAACAAACAAACATTTTAATGGAATTATCTAAGAAATGGCATCACTTGCTGTGCTGCACAGCCGGTTCAAGAAGTTTCGGGTTTGCTGAACAAAATTGTAGTATTTCATTAGTCTGTTATTTAGCACTAATTGGCAGACACATGTGTCTGTGTGATGCAACAATACAATTTATAGATGCAGTGTATTGACCAAGCTTGCATTAGCTGTTAATTTAACATACTAAAACAGAATGCAATGATTTGCAAATATCAGAAACCCATATTGTATTCACATGCAAAACATATCACGTTTAAACTGTTGCATTTTCCTGTTACGTGAAAAAAAAAATATATTAGCTCATGTTGAATTTGACGGCAGGGGCAACAAAAGGCTGGAAAAGTAAACAGTAAACAGCTTGAGGAACACTTTATACCTAATTAGGTTAATTGGCAACCGGTCAGTGACATGATTGGAAATAAAAAGAGCATCTTAGAGAGACACAGCTTCTCAGACATAAAGACGGGTAGTGGTTCACCAATCTGCAAAAAAACTGTCTACAAATTGTAGGCGCATTTCAGAATAATTTTCCTCAATGTAAAATCAAGAAACCTCTTAATATCATCGTCTCCAGTACATAGCTGTCATGTTTAGCAGGTAATGTGGAGCCACTCAGAGGACAGAATTAATAAACGAAACAGAACCTTTCCTTAGGCGCTGCAGTAGTTCAATCAGCAGTGGATTACAAAGTCCATTTATCCAAACAGGAAACATCAGTGATCACAACAAGATGACAGTGGGAGAACAAACAGTACAAACAAACAACCAGTATGACACTTACAAAGGACTAATGCAAACTAAGCCTTCAAAGACACACAGAGGTAATTGGGTGAGTGGGGAACACTAAATACAGACACAAGAGAAGTCAAACTAAACCCAGTACATCCTTCCATTTTCTTCTGCGTATCCGGGGCTGGGTCGCGGAGGCAGCAGCCTAAGCAGGTACACCGGGGGAGCATGCAAACTCCGCACAGAAAAGCGCTAACTGAGGTGGAGTTGAACCCAGACATTCTTTCTAAATGCAAAGCGTCTCCTATAGACAAGGTTGCACTGTGGTTTGTTGTCCTTCATATTGTCATGGCACTGGGTCTGTGACTCAGCATTTTCTGTTTTGGACTTTTTCTGTTAATGTCTCTGGTTGATTCTCAGTTTATTGTGGCTTTTGCAGTTTTGAGTTTTGTAGGAATCCCTGGGTGGTTTATTTATTGGTTATAGTTTATTTGTGCTTAATCCGTGTTCACGTTTCTGTGTTACCATGTCTGTTTTGTCCCTCTGTGTCCTAGTCCCAGTTGTGTTTGGTATTTGTTGTTCCTCAGTGTGCCTGTGTCGTGTCAAGTCCATGTTTAATCACTTCCTGTTTCACTTTGCCAGTCCCTTTTATCATGTGCTTTGTTTTCCATTTTTGCTTCCCTTTTCTCATCACCTGTTCTCCACTCCTGTGTCCACTCTCCTTGATTACCACAGACGTGTATGTATTGTCTGCATCCTTCTCATTTCTTTGTCGTGTCTCCATCTCAGGGTCCTCTCAAGCTGTGTGTCCCCTAGTTCTGTGTTTTCCCATGTTGCTTCCTAGTTAGTGTAATTCTGGCTCCAGTCAAGCCCCGTTTATTCCTAGTATATTTTCCCTGTGAATAAAAGCTGAGTTTAAGTTTGCTCCTGTCCTCCGAGTTTTTCATTTGGATCCACCTCTGCATGCCTCACAGCTGTTCCATCACAATTATCCTGTGTGTTAATCAGCCCCTCGAGGGCCGAGGTTGCCCACTTCCATCTGAAGCAATTTGTGATGACTTGTAAAATATGTTTTGCTGTTATGGAGGAAATAACTTTCAACACTTTTACAGCAGAAACAGACAGAGGTCTGAATCATCTGTTGTGCAACAAAGAATTGCTGCTGTCAGAGATGATGAGGAGGTCAAAGAGAAAAAATGCAAACTAAAAATCATTTAAATGCATCTATGAGCCTGAGGTGGTAGTGTATAGGGCTGAAGATTTGGTAATTACTGCAATATGTTTTAATAAAAATGTCAAGTATTTTCCTCCTCTCAATGTTAGGCTTGTCAAAGACATGAAATCTTACACTGTCATTATTTAGTTACCAAAAATGAAGCCAAAGTGCAGAATCGGTGTGTAAAAAACTCCCCACATTTCAGTAGTTTTCACAACCACTTCTCTCAGATCATTGTGGAAAGATTTTAGTCCACTCTTCTTTACCTTTTTACACAGCTCTCTTAAAGTCCCCACCGCAGCATTTCAGTCAGGTTGAGCTCTGGACTTTGGCGGGGTCATTGTTGCAACACCTCAATTCTTTTCTTTTTCAGTCATTCTCTTGTAGATTTGCTGCTGTGTTTGGGATCATTGTCCTGCTGCATGACCCAGTTTTTTCCAAGCTTTCGCTGTTTGACAGACAGACTCACATGTGACTCTAGAATACTTTGGTATACAGAAGGGTCATGGTTGAGTCAGTGAACACAAGGTGGTCACGTCCTATGGCTGCAAAAACAAACCCAAATCCTGTTTTTGCCACCAATGATGGTGTGCATTATGGCCAAAACATCACTGCTTTGTTCCAGATGTCTTGTTTTTTTGATGGTCAGCAACAATAGCTTCTCTAAGCTTGCTAATGTCTTTCTTCCTTGGCATTGTGGTAACACACACCTGAACACCCTGAAAAGTGCATTAATGAGCAGCTCCTGGCTGCTACTTACCCTCTTAGTTCCTACAGAAGCAGTAGAGAGCTGTACTTACTTTTCACACACTACTGTTTGTTTCTGTCTTTTAATCAATAACACAATGTCATAGTTAATGTTTAGGTTTTATTTACTGAATTTTATGACTTGCTAATGACCAGATGACTTTTTATGTCCTAATGCATAAAACCTTAGAATTGAGAGGGGTTCTTGTTCATGGTTGTATCAACAGTGTTTATTGTGAATAACTCTTTTTTTCAAAGGTCTTGAGTTTTGTCAAAAAACAATTTATACCATCACATTAGTGTTTTCAGTGAACTGAGCAAAAAACTGTGCAGATAAAAAGCAAAACAAAAATCAGGATGCTGCACATGATGCGCTACAATAAAAAGGCAGCTTTTTTGGCATAAGCTTGCGCTAATGCCAATTCAGGCAATGCAGCTACAAGTGCAGAAGACACACCATATGGGCATTTGAAGGGTGTTTTTTGAGCAGATCTGAGCAGTTCAAACTGAAAAAAAATTGCACATTTTTTATGTATTGTACCCACTAGGTCAGGAAAAAAAAGGTCCTAAAGCACTGTATTAGAGTTGTAGACTGAGCTATTTTTTTCCTGCATTCTAACACTTTAGGTAGTACACACATTCAAATGGCTTTTTGTTTGCATTTAAATGGCAATCTGTCTGTGATTCTGTGGTAGTCTACATAATTCATTTAGTGCTGAAAGTGACAGTGATTGGGGACTGCAAGGATGTCGGAGATGTCGCACACTGGACATCACTGGACAGGGCGCCAGTCTGTCACAGGTCTAACACATTACGGCACCACCACCCTGAGCAAACTGAAATCTTGTGATGTGTTAATTTGCACACGACTTCAGACATCAGAGAACGACACCACTATGCCACGTGGCACACTATCCCGCTGTAATGAATGCAGATATGTTAGTTTACTTAGTCTATCTCACATACAACCTCCTGCTTTAGTATGTGTTGTTGAGTGCATTAAATGAAAAGTGCAATTCTCATTTTTTATGGATTTACATATTCTTTAGAAACCTGTGTTTTTGCTGCGAAACCAAAAATCTGACATATTGTGAAGTTTCTTGTGCTCTCACCTGCAACACTAATCATGTATGTTGTCAGTAGTGTCCGGAGGCTTCCATAAGCAGGAACATGCTGTAGGAGATGACACAAGCAAGCAACTGGCCTTCTGCCTGTAATGTTGTGGCTCTCTGCCAGCTTCACATCATACCCACCTGTCAACTTCTAGGCACTGGGGATGTCTTTAAAATGAACACAAATTAAATAGGAGGAGACAGATGGGCAGCCAGAAACCTGTTTACCCACATGGCGTTTGCACTTTCCAGTTATCGCTCTCACAAGATTTTCAGAAAACTTGACCTCTGACTTTGATCTCGAGGTCAAGGTCGCCGAGATTCAAACTTGTCCGAGATTTTTAGTAGATGTGAGGGATGGTGTGAATTTGAACACCTTAGGTGACATAGTTTTTTCGAGTCATTCACAGTACATAACCTTTTTGGTGTGGCACTCTTTCATCTGAGTAGTAAGAACTCAAGTTTAATCAATATGCTCATATTGTCTTTGCCACAGATTTGTGTTCATGGCTCGGATTTCCCTGTGGAAATCTCCATGTGTAGTATTGGATTGGATTGGATTGGATTGGTTTGGACTGGATTTTAGCTACAAGATTAAACCCCAAAAATGACACCTCATTTCAGCATTACCCCATTAACATTAGACAAGCTGCTGAAAATGAGAAACACATGATTCAAAGTTTGATCCGGAGGCTAAAAATCAGAAACCAAAGTTAGAAGATCTTTGAAAAAACTTGCTGGAAGTCTGCCTATTAACTGCTACCAAGTCATGAATGTTCCAAAATATAATAATAATAAGGCATGCTGTAGGACATAATGTCAGGGTCTGTCCCAGGTCTAGATACCTGAAAGATGCATTTCCCCACACCATTTCCAGTTGCTTCTGTTTTTGGTTCAGTTTTGTGTTGAAACCTTAAATGCACCAGTAATGAAGGATAAAAATAGGTTGAATCTATGGTTTTATTGACTGTTGAATCCCAGGTTAGATAGTGTACAGGCCTATTCTGCTTTTATTAAGAACAGCACAAGTAGGCGAGGATGCTACATGCAGTTATGATTAGATGACTGCCCATTATTTGAAACCAATAGTTAGCTTGGACGCAAACAGGAGTACACTTTCAATTTAGAAAAAAGTGTCTAGGTATGAATTATTTTTTCATTTGGATATTCTTGCGTTAAAAAAGAAGATACAGCAGATGTTCAGATGTTAACCCAGCCATAGTGGGTAAGAAGCCAGTGTACTCCTAGTGCTGGTCCCAAGCCAGGGAAACGAGGAGGGTTGTGTCAAGAAGGGCATCCAGCACAAGATCTTGGCCAAATCAAACATGTGGATCATATAGAATGAGCTCTCATACCAGATTGGCCAGGGCTTGACAGAAGGGGATGCCAGTGATAGGATGAGATGCGGGCAGATGATCCTTTGTGGCAAGAGCAACTGAAAGAAGAAGATCTGAAAGTTTAAAGATGTAAAGCTTAACACACAGAACAATGGCTCTAATGATCATATATAATGAGATCATATATAATCTCTATATCTTATGTCGATATGTCCTTCAACAAATTGATGCATTGTCATAAACTTATAATTAATTTATTAAAAAATACAAAGGAGCGGGCACTGGTTTGTAGAAGCTGCCAAGATCTCTCACATTTGAATCCAGTGGCCGGGAAGGACATCTCCCCACTGACTAATCTGTTTTTACATATGTGGCTAGAAACCGGCCACATGAGTAGTACGCCAAAGGTGGAGAACAGAAGTCACAAGCGTCCATGTGCTGCGGAAGGACATTTAAATTCCTGCTTGCACCTTTAAACTAAAGATATGAAGGATCATACCCATGTTTTACAGTCAAAGAAGGGATCCCATTCACCAAAGAAGTGAAAAGACAAAGAGATAACATGATAAAATGGCATCCTCTTCCTCCTCGCCTTACCTCCTGAATTGAAGTCAGGCCTCTAATACCCGAAAACAAGCATATTTTCTTTTTGAAGAACTACAGTAATGTAACCACTTGTAATATTAAATAGAAAACAAATGGCAGATGAAGGAATTTCGTTTTTTTTTTTTTTTTGGGGGGGGGGGGGTGTTTAGACAAAAAGTTTAGATTTTGTGGGCTGAAACTCCATATCTTTTTTTC
>VUQK01011497.1:0-10654 GCA_015106715.1 Bujurquina vittata
CTCATCAAGTACGCTTTTATGAACTATGAACCTAAAGATGAGTTTGTGTGGTGCCCAAAGAAAATCCAGATGTTGTGGTCAGGACAGTGAAAAGTCCAGAAGGAGACTCTGAGTCTCAACAGTGAAACTGAGAATTTATAGAAGAAATTATTGAAGCACTATAAAATCTACTTTCAGCTGTTCCCTTATTCATACGGTGGTCACCACAGCATGAAACATATTTGATTTGGCAGATTTTTGTGCCGGCTTCACTTCCTGACACAACACGAGTATTGTATCTCCTGGAACTGAACTCGGGGTCTTTCGCTTGTTAGGAGACTGTGTAAACCACTCTACCGTGGAGCCAAAATTTATGAAACACTATAAAAACTGAATAATTACAAAGTCCTCATTCATGCCTCTGAAAACCTTTTGAAATCAATAAATCCTGAGAGAACTGACATGGACTCAGCCACCTCTGCGCCTGTAATAAATAAAGACGGCACAACAACACTAGTCTTTTTTTCAGTGGAGTTTCTGTTTTCAGTTATGTGTTCCTCATGGGAATGGTGAGTTTTACCAATATATATATATATATATCCTATTATATGGATATTGTATCATAAAAGTCACATTCTTTGTGTTACAGGATATAAAACCCTCAGTGTAAACCAGGTTTCTGTTTATTGGGTCATTAAAAGATGTGTTTGCTGTATTGGCAGTTTATGCAGGATCCACACTTGAAAGGGGCTTTAATAACATTTTTCTTCCATTCAGGTATTTCCTTGATTTAAAAATATTTGTGCCCATTAAAGGTTAACAGCCCCAAACCACTCACTTTCTAATGTGAACACACAAAGAAACCCCTCCACACCACTTTTAAGATAATAGTTTCATTCATATTTGAAAGAAAAACTGTTTACATCTCAAACAAACGTCATCAAACAGGTTTAATTGGCTGAGCTGAAACAAAAAAAAAGTGACGGTTTATTAACAACCATTTATGTGGCATATACTGTAGATTGAAGTCATTTTATGTCAAAGCTGCTGACCATATAAACACACATTTATGTCTCAGTGTATCTTTAGCCTTCACATTATCCATCTCAGATATATGGCTTTTATCTCTACTTAGAAAAGTATGATTAAAAACATCCGTATATACACAAATACATTCATATTTACATATTGCAAATGGTGTGAACCAGTTACATTGTTGTTTTCTAAAAAAAAAAAAAAAATGTTTTGACAGGAAAAAGTTACATGTAAGAGGACTGAGCGGTCTAAATTAGCACGTCTTGTAACAAGCAATTTAGTCTGCATTCAGTTTTTTGCTTTTTTCTCAAATGTAATAAAACAAATTTAGAAACCTTAAGTGACAAAGGGAATACAAACATTTTCAAATATTTTTGTCTGCGTTGAACACAGCTGTGAAAATCTGACGAAATACTGCTGATTTACATTTACAGTGATGTTTTAAACCGGTTAAAGACGAGTGTCTTAGAACCACAATGTCCATAAAACAGAGACTAGGAAACGTTCTTCCCATTTTCTGTGGTTTTATCACTCTCCTTGGACGTATCGTGTTTACTGTCCTTTTTCTCTTCTTTTTTCTCTCTGCTTCTTTCCCGTCGATCTCTGCCTCTATCGCGATCTCTCTCCTTCTCTCGCTCTCGCTCCCGCTCCCTGTCCCTCTCCCTGTCTCGGTCTCTTTCCCTCTCTCTACCCCGGTCTTTCCCACGATCCCTGTCACGGTCTCTCTCTCTGCTTCGGGAGCGGTCCCGCTGTTTCCTGTCTCTTTCGCGCTCTCGTTCTCTGTCACGGTTTCTCCCCCTGTCACGGTCGTAGTCCTTCCTGTCAGAATCCCTACCTCTGTCTCTTTCCCTGTCTCTTTCTCTGTCTCTTTCCCTGTCTCTCCTCTTGTCTGAATCTTGATCCCTGTGTCTCTCACCCTCCCTCCCTCTGCTGCGCTCTCTTTCTCGGCTACGCTCACAATCCCGGTCCCTTTCTCTGCCTCTTTCCCACTCTCTTTCTCGACTCCACCGCTTTCCTTGCCCCTTGTCCCATGAGGGCCTGCCAGCATGAGGGACTTCCCGCTCTTTCTCCCTCCGGCGGTCCTCAGACAGGTCCCTCGGTCTCTCTTCAGAGGCCTGTGAGGGACCATGAGCAAGCTCTCTATGTCCTTCAAAGCGGCTGAAGCGATCTCCACTGTGAGGCTCTGAGTCCTCACGGGCGATGCTGCTCCTCCTCCTCATTTCAGGAGAATGGCGGTGCCAGTGGTCATCCCGATGTAGGTCTGGGGGACCTAAGGGAGCATCCGAAGGAGTTGGCAGCAATGGCCCGCTGTGGCGAACAGGCCTAGCCTCATCAGTATACCTGTCAAAGCGGTACCGGTCGGAGCCTGCAAAAGGCTGAGGTCTGTTCTCCTGAGGTGGAGGACCTCTGTGCTCATCAAAAAACCCTCGGTGTGGTGGTGAGGATGGTGGTCTGGAGCCAGCATACTGGTTTTGTGGATTGAAGTGATCCCCACTGGAAGGTGGACCTCTTCTGTCCTCATATTGGTTATGTGGAGGTCCCCGATAGCCTGGACCTGGTGGAGGCCCTTGACTGGGATTATTAGCAGTGTCTTTGTTATACTGTTCTGCAGGTCCTCGAGACTGGTCTACTATTGGAGGCTGAGCTCCATGGTCGCCATACTGAGGTGGTGGGGGACCCCTGTGCCCTGGAAAGAGGTTTGGAGGAGGAAGCCTATTATCAAAGTGAACAGGTGGTGGTGTAGTGAAAGGCAGTGGAGGACCTCTGTTTCCAGGGAAATTAAAAGGCAGTGGAGGACCAGTAAATCTGGGTGGAGCTAAGCTGTTCTGTCCATCAAAAGTGGGGGGAGGGGGAAGTCCTGGAGGTGGACCTTGTTGTCCAATGTGCTGAGGGGGAATGGAGGGATCAAATATCTGAGGAAGTGGACACCTCTGGGCTACTGGAGGGAATGGTAGTGGTCCTCTGGGTGGCATAATATTCTGAGGTGGTGGACCAGGCAGTGGTTGTTGCGGTGGCGGCTGCGTGCCTGACCACTGGTTTTGATAGGGAGAGTATGAAGATGGTGGCGGGCCATATTGCTGATTGCTATCACCTTGCATGGGGAGAGGACCATGCACAGGGGGAGGAACGTGGATTGGAGGAGGAGGTCCCTGTATAGGAAGGGTGCCTGACATTGGAGGAGGACCCTGTATGGGTGGTAGCACAGACACTGGGGGAGGCCTCATCAGTAGGGTTTGTCCATGCATGGAATGGGGGGGAGGGAAGTTGGACTGTGGAGGAATGTCAGCTGGAGGTTTGTACTCACTGTCGAAACCTGACCCTGGCATGTGATGACGCATGTGATGTGACTGAGTGTCAGCTACGGTTGTGCTCTTAAGTACTGGGATTGTGGAAGTTATCGTGGATGTGTTTGCAGGCTCACTGTAAAAGCTCACTGGTTCTTGGCTATTCTCCTCATATTCTGAGTCCTCGTCAGCTTTTAAGATACTGGCAGCGTTTGGCCAAATACTGAACTTGTCCATCTCCGTTTCAGCCTTTACTGGTTCCGTTTCCTCAGTTATCTCTTCTTCCTCATCCATATAGTTGATTTCCATATCAGGATCCACCTTTTCGCCTAATAAAGGAATTGCCACCTCTGTCTTGTCCGACTCCATGAAGACTAGCGCCTCATTTTTCTCTTCCTCTTGATGCAATGAGGGGTCTGAATCTTGTGAGGAGTCTGCAAGTTCAGCTGTTTTAGGCGATTGTGGCTCTTGCACCTCAGGCTGGGAGAGAGGAGGAGCAGGCTCTGTCTCAGGCGCAGGTGTCTCTTCTTTGTCTTCAGGCTCATCAGACAGTTTTCTGCTGCCTGTAGCCTGGCGAGGATCCCTGCTCTGTCTGGGATCTCTCTTCTGATTGATCAAAGGGGCAACTGATGAAGATTTAACGAGTTCTTCGACCTTTTTGCCAAGCTGTAGCAGCTGACTACTGGCCAAAAGAGATTTTGTAGGTTGAGTTAAGAGCGAGTTTGGAACTGTTGCTGAGGTGGTAGGAGCGCTCGTAGAGATCTGCTGCGCTCCTTGTTTCGGCAATGCTTGATCACCAATCTGTTTAAGGCTGTCCAGGATCTTTTGAGGATTGGCCGTACACTCAGTTGCGGGCTTAGCTTGACCTGGAACTAAAGTTTTAACCTCTTCAAAAATAGAATCATCTTCTGGGTCATATGCCACATCATCAGCTTCACCTGTTTCTGCCTTAGGCTGCTTAGAGAGTTCAGGTTTACTTACAACCTCCGCAGGCTTCTTAGGCACATTGTAGCCCCTACTGGGGTCATACTCCTCTTCTGGGTCATAAGGTCGGTCATCTTCATCCTCCTCTACTGGTTTTTCTTTAGAAATCTGTGCAAATTTCTGCACTATGGGGTCTAATATTGTACCTGTTGGAGCAGAGAATTCTCCACCCTGATCAGATGGCGAGTTGGAAGCTTCCGAGTCCTGCTTCTTCTTCCCAAAAAGAGCCTTGAAAATGGTCTCAAGAGGAGTGGCAGCTGCTGCAGATGCAGAACCAGAGTTGGATGAAGAAAGAGACTCTTTGTCAGTGGTGGTAGATGTGGCTGGAGCTTTGACAGAGGACAGGAAGGACAGAAAAGAAGTGGTGGCCACAGTGCTGCTGGAGGTCTCGGAGAAGCTAGATGGAGGCGATCCTGGAGGAGTTGTACTGAAGGGGATTTCAAGACTCTGCCGTGTGTTTTTTTCTGCTTTGACTGCGGGAGGTGGTTTTGGAAGCACGGTTTCTTCTGCATCTTTGGTTTGAGTCTTGGACCGTTTCTCCTCAGTTTCTAACGGACCACCAGGACGCTTTCTGTCCTTCTGGCAGATCAGCAGGCCCAGCAGGAGGTTGGGACGAGCTGGTTCAAGACCTGTGAAATTAAAAAAAAAAAGAAAAAATCTTATGTCATTCTTTCATTAAAACTGAAAAAACAAAAATGTATCAACATATACACAACCAACTCTTGTGCAAAAGAGATAGTCATAAGCTGAACGTGCAACGCTGATGAAAAGTTTCCATGGTTTAAACAAAGAAAATATTTTACTTGTGTCTTTATATAAACTATAAAGATGCTAGTTGTGAAACTTGCCGACATCTGTCAGCTGTAGAATGTGCTGAGGATGAATTTCTAGATAATTTACTGTGATTGGCAAACAAAAACAGCAACTGCAACTCTTACTTCAGATCTAATAACTATGATGTCCCTCCCACATTTAGGTACATTGATTTTTCACACTGAAATTTGATTTGTGCTCTTTGGCAATCTGCTAAAAAAATATACATGTGATATTTGTAGTTTTCTTTTTTGGAAAACTGAATACAAAAGATAATGCCAATAGTCTGTGCAGCAAACTATGAAGTTTTGCTATGTGAGACTCCTTGCCAAAGCTGAATTTATGTTGCTATAACTGACTGGTTGCACACTTGATATCAAGCGCCGATTCATCAGCTGTTTTTAAAAATAAAAATGGTGGCTTTATTCCAGCAGTGCAGCATGTTACTGAATGAACAACACATTGTGATGTGACTGACCACACATCTAATCATACTGGTGGCATGTACTCAGGTATGTTTATACCGATCCGTGTCTCAAGAAACAACAGGCTGAGACTAAAATGGCACCAACCTGCGATGCAAACTTCCTTTATTAAGTCAAATACAGAGAAGAGACAGAGTAACTGTTACATGCACAGATACTTTTCAGGATATCATCAAGGAACGTGAGCACCCTCTACAGTACAAACCAATAAATTAAACCACCTCTCAGTCCAACCTTAGTTAAAAAAAAGAATGGATTCAAGATACTCACAACATACATAGAGACAAAGAAAACAACAGAGAAATTAACCAGGAAATCATTAACATTTATAAATTCACACTCACGTAACCACAAAGATTTATTCATATACCTCTCTAAATGCTTACCTGGCCCATCAAATGGCAATAGTTTGGAGGGTAATGGGTCCTTTGAGCCCAGTGGGATGAGATAGAGGTCTTTGATGCGGCGGTTGTTATTCGCCACCACACCAAATCGTTTTCTGCTGCTAAAATAAGAGAAGAGAGAGACATATGCCACCTCTTCCTCCTCTGTGGCTGGATGGAAACGGATCAGGCACAGCTCCTGTGAGTTAAAAAAAAAAATGAAAAAAAGAAGGAAAATTGTTTAATAGAAGGCTTTAAAATGAAAACAGCTTTTTAGCAAGTTAGCTTTAGTACCAACAAACCTTGGAGAGAGAGGTTTTTAGCTTTCCAACATAGTCCCAAACTGTGTTTGGAGAAATCCGGCCTCCAACATGAATGGTGTCTGGCAAATCCTGCACATGAACAAAACCAAAAGGTGTTGGCCTGTATGTACGTCAAACGGTTTTACGCTTCAAGATTTCAAAAGGATGTGATTCTAAAGCAAACCTATTATGCTCCTTTACAAATATATGTTTTACTTCTGGACCGTCTTTGTTCATCTTTACAACTCAACCTAATACTGTAACCAAAATATTCATGCTTTTGAAACTGTACCTCTTTCAGGTGTTCAAATGATCCCGAGACCAGGTAAGCCTTGGTTACAAACTTTGCTACAGACTGCATGTTGATAAATCCTTTCCAAATCTTCTCCTGACCATGGAGAAATATTGCAGTCTCCCCCTCAGGAGGCGGCTCGGACGCACTGTAAAATCAAAACCATCTATCTTTTAGACAGACTGCATGCTATTTATTATAATATACTACACAAATTCCTTTAAAAATTACACAATTTATCTCAAAAATTCTCTTCAACAAAAAAGCACCTCAGTATCACCAGCACTACAATTGCAATTGCAAGACAGTACTTGATTCCGGTATACTTTTAGCAAAAAACATTAAATATATGTGCAAAACATTAAAGCTACTTGAAAAGGGAGCTCTCTGGTATCATTTGGTTTTAAGAACTTTGGAGAGATGGAGCACCTTGTTTTTGATGGCTTGGGTGCAGCCACTGAAGGCGGTGGTGCAGGGGGCATCGGTAGCGGTGTCTTAGGTAAAACCTCCACTGAAGCAGCAACGGGTGATGGGAGTGGCTCTGCTGCATTGCTGGTGGGCTTTTCTTGGGCCGTGTAGGTGACAGTCACCCCAGAGCTGTGCCTGGCCATGCGAGGGTCTCTGCGGGTGATACTGACAGAGGAGACGGTGGGGGTGACAGGTACAGGGGGGGCCTGGGCTGAAGGTGCCATCGTGTTGACATCCTCCTGATAGAGCTGTGGCTGTGATTCTGGAACAGCTGGCTCTATGGTGGACTGGTAGGACGAAGAGACCGGGTGTTGGTACAACGAAGGGTCTTGGTAGGCGGTGCTGGCCTGTGACTGGCTGACAGGTGAGACGTCCCCTGACCTGGATGAGGCCGATTCTTGTCTGGGTGGCTTTGTTTCAGCCTTCTTGGTGAGTCTGGCTTTTTTAGCAGCAGGCTCATCTTCGGCCTTTTGTCCTGGAAGATTAAAAAAAAGAGAAAAAAAAATCACGTATAGAGGAATCTATTCTACTAACAAATAATGGCATTTCTTCTCAGCCTCTTATTTACCTGTACATATTTTGCAGTTGAGGTCAAACAGATGAGCCCTGTGTTCAGAAGTAGTATCTTTGAGCATGCTACTAAAAATGTCTGGCATGCTGCTACCACTGCTTCCCTCCGCAGCAGATGCCTGAGCTGACGCTGAAGGAGTGGAGCCAGACTCCTCTTGATCCTGAGAATACAAAAAGATGATCTCAGTCAAAGATCTTAATCATTCTTGTAACTTCCACAATGCTCAAATACAGTTTTGTGCACCCATGCATTTTGTGAAAGGCAGATACAGCTTAAGACAGAAAGAAATTGTGACAGGACAGGAGGTACTAGCCAATACTTTGGCTTATGTATGTATGTAGTTTGATAGTTTTTAGAAACTCTGTGCCAACAGCCTCATGCAAGAAGAAAGGGTGAAAGAAGCAGCTTTCCACCACTTACTGTAGAAGAAGCCATGCGAGAAGATGAAGTGGTTGCAGAGATACATACATCTGCATCAGATGTTGGTGGCGCATCCTCCACATCGACACTATGGGAGGCACTATCATGCCTGCTGCCTAGTTTGGACTGTCCTGAATGGGCCCTTGAACCCGGCGACTGAGGATGCAGAAGGGAAAAAGATAGCTGTCATTTTATGCAAATAGATTTTTCAAAAAGGCAAATCCCAACTAGATGATTTATGAATCTCAAGCCGATCTACGCCTGGTGTTTAATTAAAAGGACGTGTCCTTTACCTCAGTAGCCTCGGGCTTCTTCCACTCAGATATCTCTTTTGAAATCAGCTCTTCAGCACTTAGTCTGACCAGTCTAAAGGGACTGACCTCACCTCCCACCACTCTGTAGAACAAGCCCTGAGACAAAGACAGCATACAGTGCAACACGAGGGTAAGCTTTTCAAGCTGCAGTTGGTGTCATCCCATTCACAGCTGTATAAACCCAACATATGTAGTTGACTGAAAACTGCATGCAAGTTAACTCAGTTTGACTCACTTTGTTTTTAGGATCCTTGAGATTGAACATGAGGGACCTGTATTTGTTTTTGTATTTGCTGTCAGTGCTAAGACAGAGGTTAAACATCTCCTTTTCAATGGCAAATGCCAGTCGTCCCACCTCACTCTCGGTCATTTTCAGATCGTCACTGTCGCTCACCCTGGTGGAAATTAACAAAATAATTTGAGCCAGGTTTTGTTTTAGAAATAAAATTACCCCACACTGGGTTTTGTGGGTCACTCACCTCTTGTAGATGATGTCTGTCAAAGAGCGCCGGATGTTCTGTCTCATCTGGTTGTTGGGTGGAGGCGGCATGGAAACAGGTGGTGTTGAAGCAGCTGAATGTGAAGATCTGGAGGACGAAGAGTGGCTGGAGGAAGAGGAGGAAACTGGAGATGATGGGACTCTAGAGGATGAGGGTGACTGCCTGTGGGGACTAGTGTCTTTTTGTTGAGGCTGCTTCTTAGGAATGGTGAAGTTGGACTTGGTTACTCGGAGCGCTCCTGTAACATGGATAGGGCCTGGAGGAAAGGGAGATGAGGCCTGGACAGGTGGCTGGCCTGCTTTTTTGGACTTTACTGCACTTTTAACTGGGGGCGTTACAGGCTTCTTGGATCCCTTTGAGCCGGCAGCTTGAACCAACGTTTTCTTTCCCTTTGGGGAAATCTTGGTTGGTTTTGGTGTTGTGGACTTCTTGTTTCCTTTTCCAGCTGTTGCAGATGCTGCAGAGGATTTCTCAGGAGTTGGGGCTGGTTCCTTTTCCTTATGGTCCTTCTCTTCTTTAGTAGGGGCTGGAAATCAAGAACAAGATCCAATATTTTAAAAAATATGTCAGCTTGTTCAGCATAAGAAGATGTAATACGTAGTGTGTCAATATTTATGCTAAATTATAGGCAATTAATTTCACAAATCAGTCTATAATGCTGAGTGACAATTACACATTTTAAATATGCCTGTCAAATTCACAAAAAATTAATCACAAAATATCAATCATAGCAGTACATTTAAGAAAAAAGTCATGTGACATTCACAAATTGGTTTCATACACAGTGAAACATACGGAAATAAAATAAAAATTTGACAACAGGGCAGATTAAGTCCCTTTTTTATTTGTAGCAGTGACAGCCGATGAGCTGTTGGGACAGGTCCTTTTGGGACTGGGGTGGGTAGATCTTCCAACTACTATGTGGACACAATCATCCTCAAGAAAAAAGAAAATGGGTACCTCCTCATATGACGGGCTGATTCTCCCTTCATTTTAATATATCCATATAAAAGATGAACAGGTTCAAGTACTAGAAAGCATGTGCCAGCACCCAGAATGAACTAAATAGCATCACGCCTAGAAAGAACTACAACTACCAGCTTCTCTCAGATTAATTCAAGACACAAGCAACCTCAACCAGGTATCCACTGGCTGTAACAGTGCGCTACCAGTGTCGCACACTGCATTAAAATATGCTGAATGGAAATCTAAATGTCATTTTTGATCACAATAATCTACAAATAATAAATGTAAATGTTTATTAATATCACAAGGTCACCTATAAGACCATCAAGAGTGGATAGTTGAACTCAAGCATCAAAGCCAAATTCTACTTCAAATTCAGTCTGTAGGAACACAAGAGTCTACTTGATCAAAATCTTCCAACATTCACACTAAAATAGCAAATGTCGCCCAATTTGATGAAAATACTGAGCCAATAGACCTGCTACCTGTCAAACCTCTTTCAGACTGTCATGTGCAGATGTTTGGCTTTCCATCATGTAAAAAGTTGTTGAACCTGCTTAGCTTTCACCTAACTTTGCACACTATACATCCACTAAATGTATAAACCACAATTTATGCAGGGATACAATATTGAGAACCAGAGCAACCAAAAATCAGCTCCTCTCTACAGATCATACGTTGTCACACAAGTCAAAATCATCATTCAGCAAAAGAAGGGGTATGATCAAATCACTGAGCTATAATTTCCTTCTGTTAAACATCCATCAGTGGCCATATGGACTTCCTGAACTTTAAGAATGCATTTGTAGCTAACTTACACTTGCTATATTATCAGGTAATATCCTCAAAATTTCTGC
>VUQK01011498.1:14200-36193 GCA_015106715.1 Bujurquina vittata
TCTATCTTTCGGTCTGTGACTCTTTCTCTCATTCTCGGCATTTTCCAATCTTTCTCAATCTAACCCTCCCACCCACACTTTTGCACACATATACTCATACACACACCTCCTCCATTGCTATTCCTGAGAGGAGCAGACTGGTCTGGCAGTGGGTTGGTTTATGTCCATGAACTCAGTGACACCCTTGCTGCCGCTGCATCACACCACACTGGCATCGCCACAGCGAGGTAGCTCCACTGCAGTGAAGGAGGAAGAAAATGTATACATCAACAAAATGTATGAATGCATGTAAACTCCCTCTGTAACACACCAGGAGACATGTCTTAACCAATAAATCTGTACGATCTCACACCCCAAGTCATATGAGCTGTGCTATAAGTGCCTCCCCCCTTGTCTGTGCATGTCAGGCTTTTTAAACACTTGTGCTGATACCACAGTGCAGACGACAGCTTGCACACGTGCCACTTGACTGCCCCTTGTCATCTCCCCTCCCCTTTGTTTGTATTACAGCTAAAGGAGGGAGTCGCAGACTGTGTTTAATGTGTGTGTGTGCGTGTGTATGTGTGATGTGTGTGTAAATTATAGAGAGCACGCAAGAGACACAGACACCTCATATGGTAGTATTTTGATTATGAATTCACTTGTTGACCTTCTGTTCATCACTACAATTGTGTTCCTTCTAGCTGTCTCATGTTTAATGTGTATGTGTTGCAAATTGGGCACCAGAGTGAGGTATAAGATAACCCTGATGGTACAATCTGTCGAACCGTCATCATAATGGAGTATCATTCCACAATGAATAACACTCAGCTGAACACTGTCAGATCAAATCTACAGCTTGCATGAGTGGGACCCCATGTTTGCGTGACAGGGTTCATGTGTGAGCCTTATAATTTCAGCTCTGCCCCCCAGCTAGGTATTTGAGTTCATTTATGCGTGACAAAGATTCCCATCACTGTTCCTTTAGCAGCTTGAAAGGGAGGAAACAAGGTTTTATTTTTACTGAGGTACTGTAGATTCATGGAGACCAAATTCAATATTTTTTTAGCCTAAAATAAAATGGAAGCTAATGCACAATTATTATTCATGGTCACCATCATATTTGATGTTTTTGTGTTACCTCCAACCTGTTTGAGGTTTCTTCCTGTTTAAAGGGAGTTTTTCCTTCCAACTGTCACCAAGTGCTTGCTCTTAGAGGGTTGTTTGATTGTTGGGGTTTTCACTGTATTATTATAGGGACTGTACCTTACAATATAAACTGCCTTGAGGTGCCATTTGTTGTGATTTAGCGCTAAATAAATAAAATTGAATTGTGTAGATGAAATTATTTTCCTCTCTAATGAGGACTTTATATAAATGTTAAATATAACTGGTATTCAGAAAACTAATTCCTCATCATGCAATATCCCAAAGCAGCTCAGGTAGCTCATCAAGTGTGCTAACTCAGTTCAATTCAATTCAATTTTATTTATGTAGCGCAACAAATAGTCAACAACAAATAGTCGCCTCAAGGCACATAAACATTATGTTTCACTTTTGCCCTACAGTGAGTCTGTTTATTGCATTATTGAAATTAATTTACATAATATGCATTCTGCTCCATAAAATAATCAAAATGACTTTTGAAACCACTTGAACGGATCTGCCTTAAAATCTCCATCTTATATGCACAAAAAAAGAAAAAGATGGATATTTTACATTTCCTTTGCATAGGGTATAATATTTTATTTTACTTTCTAGTTGGACTATGAGCTGATATCAGCAGTGTGGCACAGTTGTTAAGAGTGCTATAAAGATTAATAAGTGTGCAGGCCCCGGTTTGACTAAACACATTGCATAAACTCAAAGCATTTCTTTCCAAAAGAAACTAATTTTGCACATTTTTATAGGGGAAAAGTTACTGTCTGTAAGGTATTGGGCATCATTTTTCATCAACTTTGAAGTTAGTTATGAGACTTAGTAGGAGGCATTTTATGAAATATTTGAGTGCATGCAGTAGCTAAAGGTACAGTATGTGCATTGTCTCCTCCCTTTGCACTACCCCTGCTCTTAACCACTGTAGCCTCATTAACGGACAGCCCACTGCCCGTTCCCGATGTCACAGTGTCATTTGAAAACTGCGTCTTTCCCTTACACCGCTATGATATGAGTCTGGACCTGACACCATTAACCATTTTGTCCTTGCTTTAAGCATGGTTTATCTAGTTGCCGTGGTGATGGTGACCTTGCAGCACATTATTGTAGTACTGCAGCATAAGGTGTTGTGTGAACAAGGAATGAGTATAGAGACAGCAAGAAGGAGAGTTAGAGGAGGCTGAGACAGTGGGCGAATAAAACGAGGACAGATACTATTAAAAGACTAGCCACATTCACAGAGTTGTTTATGTCACATGATACTCTGAGAGCAACTTAGCAGAAGGCAAGCAGATTTCTTTGAAGAATAAAGACTTGGGGAGAGAAAAAGCAGTAAAACACTGAAGCATGCATGTGTAAAGAAAAAGAAAAGGAGAACAGGTGGAAATTAGAAGACAAATGAAGAGGAATGAGAAATACTGAAATGGTATCACGGCAGGATGCCAGTCATGCTTTGAAAAGTCAGCTTTTTCCCTCCCTGCTTTCCCCTTTGATTCCTCCTCTTGCATACTTTCCAGTTCTCACCTTGATTTTCCCCTCTTAATACCAAAAACCAACCTCTGTCTCTTACAGATTTGTACTAATTGCTTCTGTTTGCCTCCCCTCAATCCTTTTCCTGCTTCTATCCTTTTCCTGTCACCACCTTTGGTCTCCTTTACTCTGTTTGTCTCTCACAGCCGCTCCCTCCCCATACATGCTGTCCCTGATGTGCCTATCAGTATAAAGGGCAGCTCAGGTCGTTTATAGATGATATCCCGGTCAGCCGGTGATGCGGTGTATGTAATATGAAGCGTCCAGCATCTGCTTTTTGCTGCTGCTGCATTCAGCACCCTTTAACCTCTCACATTACTGAATTGCCCCTCCCTTTTTCCCATTCCTCGCCTCTTACACCACCAACTTCTGGCTTATTACTTGCAGTGTAAACTTAACGCACAATTAAATTTGAGCCTAAATATAAAAATTCCTGTTTCTAACCTGCCACATTCCCACCATCCTAGGGGAAAGAGCATTAAAAAAAAAAAATCAGATTCTGAACTTTTGACTGAATTTGTAACACTTGAAGAATGTCTGAACCGTCAACTTGCTGCCCAAACAAACAAGACCTTTCAAATGCTAGACAGCAATTCCAAAGGCACTTTAGCCGATCAGAGTTTACCTTGTGACTCTCTTGGGGAATTTTGTTTTCAAGCATATTAGATTCTCTTAGTTTGTGGCAAGCTTCTGTTTTCTCAGTGAACTGTGTTTGATAGCTCATCTGTAGAAAATCAAACATTAAGGAACCTCCTTTCTACCCTTCTATTCTGCACCTTCATTTTTTTCCTTTTCTGGAAGTCGTTCAAGGTGAAAAAATGACTCAGATTTTTTGGCCTGTGTTCACAAAAATTTTCCTCATTCTTCCTCTTTTTGTCAGTTTATTAGTCTCAGATGCAGGGCTGGATGTTGCTTTAGTTAATAGTGCAGTTCCATGTGTGTTATTCTTAATAGTGCAAATTAATATTTAAGTATGCAGCAACATCAAAAACAAAACAAACAAAAAAATACTACCGACATCATTGTGAACAACTGTTTTTACGTTGGTTTGCCATTTTGATCCAGACTTCCTAAACAGTTAATTTCCATGACATTTTGCACGGGCATTTACAGTGCCCAGAGGATGAAACCTGCTGATTTCTTCAGACTTTTTCTATGGCAGTGCCTGTAGGGTGACATTTGCATTTTTAAGTGGAATGCCAAAGCTATTAGTTGATATTGATGTGCAGCTCAGCATGACTTACAATAAACTTGGTGATCTTTTCATTTAGTGTCAGGCCACAATTTAATACTCTTCTACTCCCACTAACTACTTAACATTCACCCTCCTGTTGATCTCAATGCTACATACAGTATGAATATGTACTGGAATCTTTCAGGTTCCTGTAGCCCACTTTCAGTTCTTCACATTTGACCAGGCTGTGGTTGCATGCAAATAAACGCTGTGTGTGGGGCGCGAATCAGGGATAGCATTTATTAAAATGCATCAGAAACCACCAGCTATGTTCTTACAAATATCTGACTTTTTATTAGCTTGTTGTCCTTTAGCAGCATTTGGAAACAATGACCAGTGGACAAAAATGGAAATCTTGGCCCCGATCTGGATAACAGAAAGCCAAAGAAAAAAAAACAAAAAAACTGGCTGTTGTCCCCAGAGGCAAATAAAGCTGAGTAGCTCATTGGTTCACAGATTTCTCCTTAAGTTGAGGGCAATTTGAGAAGCATTACGTGCAGCGTCTCACAACCATAACACGACCATGAGTCCTTTTTTTTGTTTGTGAAAGTTGCCAAATCAGTGTTGGCTTTATAATCTTGTAAAACGGTTGCAGATTTTATAAGAGGGTTTTAGTAGTCAGTGTTTCTGCAACAGGGGTGTGACTCTGGGCTAAATCAGTGTGTTTTTCCTGGACAGTTGTCATAAACATGGAATAATCCAGAGTTGCGCCAAATGAATGGCAGCATTTTACCAGCTAGATTAGCACAAGATCAGATGGCTCTCTTTAAACGAGGAGATACGTGAACCCTGGTGGCACTCGGCATTACAGTCTGCTTTGTGCCGACCACGTGTCAGCAGCTGAGATTGGTCTGGGATGAGACAGAATATTTCGCCAGTATTTTATTCTTTTTAATGAAGTGTGCATGTGTGTGTGTGCATGTGTGTTTTACAGGTGTGCAGTATGTGTCTGTTTGGGGTTTGAAGGAATTGGGGTGTTTCTCAACCTCCCTCTCCTCTCATACTTATTACTTTGGCTAGTTGATCTGATGGTGTAATAATATCCACTGCCTCAGGCTATGGGAAATGGCCACATGCATTATTCACACATGCTAAGATGCTTATTGATGACCACTTTATTTATATATTTCCTCTGTGCCGGAGTCATTTCTCACATTTTTACCTCTTAGTTTTAATCCTGTTTTGAGGTGAGAGTCGACTAAGGTGCCTCACTCCTTCTTCGGTGTGGAACTGGCACTAATAATGCATGTAAAAGTGAAGCCCCATTAAATTTATATTATTTTGTCATAGCTGTTTCCTTAATACAGAATGCAGAGAAAACATAACTCTTAACTGAAAACTAGCATGCCATTGCCTTAGGACCCAAGGGTGAGTTTGTCTAATCAAATCCATGCATATTCTCAAGCTGTTTTGCTTTCTTTGAATTCATGCTGCATTGTAAATGAGGCAGATTCTCTATTATATCTAGAGAATATGGTAGAGTTCAGTGCAACTGAAGTGTGGGTTTGTGCTCTGAGCTCTCATTTCCTCTCTGCTTAGACCAAATAGAACAAGGTTTTTAACCAGGAGATCCAGGTTCACTGTTCATGTGGGAATACAGGTTTTCATGCATTACACTTATTACTCTGTTCTATTGGATTACTACTTTTCACTGCTTAGTTAGGTTTCAGAAAATTATCACTATTGTCCATTTTTTGGATAGGTCATGCTGTCCACAGGGGCGCTTCGTAAATTATAGTGATTATCAGACATTTATGCCTTTAATTTGATAAAAGTAGTTAAAAAACTATAAAAACAACAACAACAACAAAAAATTAATGGGTATTTGAAAAAAAACATTTGTAATGCATGCTAAAAACATTGAAAGGAACACGATTAGGGAATTATTATGGTTAATGATTCTGCAGTGGAAATGTTTGCAGGGCTCAGGAACTCTTCTGAAAGCCATTATCAGTGAACATCGTTTGGTGCTTCAACCACAAATACTGTACAAGTTAAAATTTTACCATTCAAAAACTTTATAAGAACACGGCGCAGAAACACTGCCACCTCCTTAGGACTAAAGTTAATTTCAGAAGGACCATGGCAAAGAGGAAAACTCTCCTGAATGATACAGATTTTGGCACAACATACTGCTTTCCATCAAATAGAAGATTTTGCCCTGGGGGGGGGTTCTGACTGGGTGAAGTAAACTGAAATTATCTGTGTGGCAGCCACAATCAGACATGGATGAATTCTCTAAATACTAAAAAAAGGTACTTCAGTGCTTCCTTTGTTACACCCCTTACCATCAGATGCAGTGGTGCATGCTTAATAAGAAGAAAGGAGAGAATGGCTTCCCAGAATTCAGTCATTCAAGGAAACAAGTGATTATTGTGACCATCCATCCATCCATCCATCCATCCATCCATCCATCCATCCATCCATCCATCACTATAACTTACTGATATTATGATATGTCTTGGACATTCAAAATATTTTTATTCCCAATGGTGAACTGTGGATTTTATGCTTTTTTATTTTATTTTATTAAAATCTGCTTATTACCAAGCACTGCCTTGGGTTTAGTGATCTGTAAATAAACAACATGAATAGATACATCATCAGTTGGAGCACTGCTGTATTTTCAGACTTCAGGATTATCATTAATTAATTTGACTTCAGTCACAGATGTTGAAAGCCTTATTAAAGACAGGAGGTGCACTGGATCATCTCAGCGGGAAGAGAATATATGAATCAACAGAATGAGCAACTAATCTCAGTGTGACAAGTATTGTATTTCACTCTAAATGTTATATAATTCTTATTTTAAAATTATAACCTTGGTAATGGGGTAATCTTTCTCAGATGTCCACATTTGTATAGCCTGCAAAAACAAAAACTAAACAAAAAGACGACAGGGTAAATTATCTTACTTGTGCTTTTTGTAGTTCATCTTCAGAACGTTGTGGTTCCAGCAGCAGCAGACTCATGTTTACAGTATCTGCTGTCCCAGAGTTACTCCATTACTACCCACAAACATCACCGAATGCTTTGTTTCCTACCTGGAGATGCCCTGGAGGCTGTTACTGGTGGCCCCTTCAGTTGCTGCTTGTTGGTCTCTTTGCTTTCAGTTTTATCATTAACTGAAAAGCATACTCTGTTGGGTTGAGATCCCATTTATTTGCCCTGAGAAACTCTTGGGTTGCATCTGCAGTATGCTTTGGGTCAATATCCATTTGCACTGTGTGCTGTCGGATCAGTTTTAGAGCTGTTGGTGGAATTCGAGCAGACAGACGTCAGAGTTCAGAATTCATCTTGCTGCTCCTATCAGCAGTCACATCACCAATAAACACTGGTGGCTTGGCTCCATTAGCAGCCATACATTGTCTTCACCATGTTTGACAGATAGTGCGGTGTGCTTCAGATCATGAGCTGTTTCTTTTCATTTCATACTTTTCTTCTCCCATCATTCTGGTACAAGTTAATCTTGGTTTTATCTGTACATTTTTTACCACAGAGCTGTGCAGGCTCTTTTAGATGTTATCTAGCAAAGTCTAATCTGGCCTTCTTGTTCTTGATTGTAACCGGTGGTTTGCACCTTATTGTAAGGCCTCTGTATTTCCATTCATGAAGGCACCTCTTGATTGTAGACTTTGACAACAATATGCTTACTCCCCCCCCCCACACACACACACACACATTCTTGATTTGGTTAGATGTTGAGACGAGTTTTTCTTAACCAAGGAAAGATTTTGCAGTTATCCACTATCTTCTGGTGTCTTTCAGACTTTTAGATGTTGCTGAGTTGGCCCATTCATTCCTTCTTATTGAAAATGTACTAGATTGTTGATTTAGTCACTCCTTAAGTTTTTATTGTCTCTCGGATGTATTTATTTTGTTTTTTCAACTTAATGATGGCCTGCTATTTTGGATCTCATATTGATAGTTCCAGTAAAAACCTATCAAATACAATTTTAACAGTTGGAATTAAATCCAGATCTTATATCTGCTTAATTTATCATGAAATAAATAGATAACATAAGTCACGAGGCCATAAAACAATTGACAACTGTCCAAATACTTCTTGACCTCTGAAAATAGGGGACTATATCCATCAGGGTCTGCAATTTCCAAACAGTTAATGCAATTCTTGAATTGGGCTAACTGTAGGTAGGAGGCAGATGATATAAAACTGAAAACACCTTCTTTAAAATCCAAGATAGTATGTGAAAATTACTGGCATGTCTTTTTAAGTTGTATCCACTTGGTTTCCTGCTTGTAAATCAAAGTTTTCACCAGTGTACGAGAGGGTCACTTCCTTGCACCTTCCGACCAGGGAATGTGTCCTGACTGTTGTTTGTGCTTCTGTGCTGAATGACAGTTCAGAGTACTCAGCCTTCTTGATGTTGCTATGTGGGGTGCTCGAGGATGCTCCATCCGGTGACTCTGTCATCCTGGAAGACTTCAATGCTCATGTGGGAAATGACAGCGAGAGCTGGCAGGGCATGACTAGGAGGAATGGCCCGCTTGATCTCAACCCAAGTGGTGTTCTGTTCTTGGACTTCTGTGAAAATCATAGTTTGTCCAAAACAGACACCATGTTTGAACATAAGGATTTCCATGAGTCCATGTGGCACCAGGATACTTTAGGTCACAGGTCGATGATTGATTTTGCTATCATCATCCTATCATCAGATCTGTGACTGGTTGTTCTGGACACTCAGGTGAAGTGAAGAGCTGAGCTGTCACCTGATCACCACCTGGTGAGGGCTGTCTTGGTTGCCATGCCTTTGCAATATTGTGTGAGATCTGGGGGCTTCCTGGGAAGGCCTATGCCAGGGTGCTGGAAAGGAAAATTACTCCATTAGTTGAACCTCAAATTTAAGAGAAATGCAGGTTGTGGAAGGCTTTATCCTCTCAAGGATATTTGAGTGTGGTTGGGAGTTGGGCCATCCAGTCTACATGCATTTTGTGAATCTGTAGAAGGCATTTTACTGCGTCCCTCTGGATATCCTGTGGGGGTACTGTGGGAGTATGGGGTAGCTGACCATTCAGTCTCTGTACAACTGCAGCCGGCAATATCTCTGACTCATTTCCAGTGTGTATTGGACTCCATCAAGCACTTTAAATCACCCACAGGGGCCAAAGTGCTGTACAGTAGAACAATAAAATACATAAAACAATTCAATAAATACATAAAATACCTAAGAGATAAATAATATATATAGAATACACAAAAGAATTAAAAACAGCTTACAGACTCAGCATCTTACCTGGTGTTAAAAAGCAAAGAAAAGAGGTGAGTTTTTAAGAGATTTAAAATGAGTGATTGATGAGGCCTGCCTATCATGAAGTGGCAGATCATTACACAGATTTGGTGCTACCACACCAAAGTCTGGTCCTCTCTGAGCTTAAACCTTAAGCAACTGATCTGCCAGCTGATCTGAGAGACCGGGTGGGATTATACGATCAGCTCAGAGACGTAAGGTGGGGCAAGTCCATTTAGAGATTTAAAAGCAAATAGAATAATTTAAAAAAGGAACAGGCAGCCAGTGGAGTGAAGCTAAAATAGGTGAAACATGTTCATGTTTGCCAGCACCAGTTAAAAGATGCACAGCAGGGTTCTGCACCACCTGTAGCCGAGCAATAGAGGATCCGCTAAGCTCCATATAAAGTGAATCAGAGTAATCCTGCTGAGCGGTAACAAAAGCGTGGATTACGGTTTCAAAGTCTCGCCTCTGGGGAACTGGCATTATTTTGGCCAGCTGCCTCAGATGAAAAAAGCTTGACTTGACTGCAGCCTTGATGTGGCTATTGAGCTTCAGGTCCAAATCTAAATTGACTCTCAAGTTTGTGATTGTTGGCTTAAGATACAGTGTCAGAGAACTCATATTTACCAAAGGGGTCAAAGAATTCCTTCCAAAACCCATCACCTCTGTTTTTATCTTAATTTCGGGCGCATATATCTGGATATCATCTGAATTGCAGTGGAACGTAATCCCATGTTTTTTAAGTATGGGGCTGAACAGTAGTAAAAAGAGAGAGAAAAGAGGCGGGCCCAGAACCGCGCCCTGTGAGACACCACACACAAGTGAGGCAGTGGAGGACACCTAATCACCAAGTCTGATACAGAACATCCTGCTTATCAAGTATGACTGAAACATCTCAGTGCCGTGCCCCTGATTCCCACCCACTGCTCCAGTCGAGAGATTAAAATGATTAAAATTTTATGGTCCACTGTTTCAAAAGCAGCAGTTAAATATAAAATAATAAGAACAATACAATCACCTGTGTGAGCAGCTAAAACGGTGTCATTAAAAACTCTTAAAAGTGCTGATTCAGTGCTGCGCAGGGGGTTTAAAACCTGATCGGAAAATTTCAAGAACATTTTGTTCATTTAAGGTCATTAGTTTCTCAAGTATATATATATATGTAAATGATAGTTTAGAAATAGGCCTGAAGTTAGCCAAAACTGTAGGATACAGACCAGGCTTTTTTTTTTTTTAATCAGGGGCTGCACAACTGCATGTTGAAAATTTACAAGGCCACACCTGAGTACAGACTGCTATTTATAATATTAAGCACAGCTAGCCCAATAGTAATAGTAATAATAGAAGTAAAAGGAAGGACTACTTGATTTGGAGAATCTGAAGGCTTCAAATGACCAACAATCTCCTGTAGAAATGACATCACAGGTTAAATTTTTCAAAAACAGCAGAACAGGAGAAACAGACTGAGGGGTCATTTGTAGGAACTGAAATAAGAACCTTTGTAGAAGTAACTTTATTTATACAGAAATGCAAAAATCATTCACCGACAGCAGAGGAGGCCTCAATAAAGTCAGATTTTGGTGGATTTAGAACACTACTGATGGTTTTAAACAACACACAAGGCTTGTGACAGTACGAGATGACAATATTTGAGAAAATTTAAATCTTAACCTCTCTCACAGTTGACTGATAGTGACGGCAAAAGTCTTTTCTTCACTTCCTCAATGTCATTAAACAGCCTGTATAATGACAATAAAGACATTCTATTCTATTCTATTCTATTCTATCAGTTTTACATCACTCACGTCTGACTGTTTGGGTCATGTCATTCAGCCAGGGTGCCTAATCTTTAATGGAGCCTCAGTATCAATAGCAGTTAGGCAGGTGTTACGAAACCATAAGCTCATCTCCACCATATCATCGCCTACACACTCAGGAAGGATACAGTTCTGCATGAAAACAGCCAATCTGAACAGCAGTGGAAGAGTTCATAATATGGCATATGTGAGCAGCGGGCTGACTGCAGTCCAGTCCAGTAAAACCTCAAACAGAACAGGCATGTGGTCAGAAACATTGCCTTGCAGAGAAGTTAAGAGCAGGCAGTTCATGTGTTAAAACAAGATCTAGTGTGTGTCCACGTTCTTGAGTGGGACCAGACACGGACTGTACCAGATTGAAAGAGTCAATGAGGGTTAAAAAGTCCTTTGCAATGAGGTGGTCAGGACAACTCATGTGGACATTAAATCTCCAACAATAAAGAAAAGTCATTTATGAAGTCTTGTATTGTATTTAGGAGGCTGATAGAGCAGAGCACACAACACTGTGTGAGAGCGACCCAGCTCAAATAAGATCAGTTCAAAGCTGGTGAAGGAGGACGGCAGCCCCATCTGTTTACATTTAAACTCACTCTTGTAGATGATCGCTAAACCTCCTCCCTGACCTGATATTCATGGAGAGTTCATGTAGCAGTAATCATTTGGTAGGAGCTCCATAAAAGTGCTGGACTCACCAACATTCGGCCAGGTCTCAGTCACAAAGAGGAAATCCAATTCACGAGATATGAAGAAATCCTTCAAGATGAAAGTTTTGTTCATTAGAGATCTATCATTCACCAGGCCAATCCTGGAAGAAGCCGGCAAGCCCGGAACGTCAGCTGTCTGAGGAACCTGACACAAAAGCCGCTGATTCCCTGGATCCACACCCCACCAATGGGCATGTGGAGAGCAGGAGCAGTGGGGAAAGGACACCTCATCTGGGCTGACAACAGGTACCAACAAGGTGCGGACCGAGTCACAACACAGAGTCGACGCCTCGATCTGAATTTAGTTCCAGAATCTGAAGAAACGTGCTCCAACCCAGCCTCCAGCCTCAGCATAACACTGCTGCACTTACCCTGGGAGCGGTGGCACCTACGTTGAGGAAGTGCTGGGCTTTGGTAAAAGAAAGAAATATCTAACAACATTTGGCAATCACACACCAGTAAAGCTATCTGGTTTCACGTTGACTTGATGTGTATGTGATGATGTGGTCCTGTTACCTTAATCAGATGGTGGCCTCCAGCTCACAGTGCAGCGGCTCACAGCCGAGAGTGAAGCAGCAGGTATGGGAATTAGTGATGAGCACTAATGTGCTGAAGCTTGAGTGTTGGTAGGGTTTATGAACATTATAAAGTTCAACTGATCCCCACAAAATGTGTGTGTTAGTGTTGGAGTTTGTCTGTGACATAGAGAAGCTTGTATTCATAAAGCCTGCTGAAGGTGAAGGGTTTGAGCTGATTTCACCCAGTAAGGTATTACACATAATATGCCTATAAATAATGAAATGTGTTACTACTTTAATATTCACAAGTCTTGTTTTTCATTCCAAGGTGAAGTGTTTGTTGTCTGCCAGCCGCTGGGGTAGAACAACAACAACTCATCTGTAGGTATCATCTATGCAGAGGTGCATATATCCAAGCCTATACAGGCTTGCTGTGGGATACTCGTGCCCTCCTGCCTCCTCAGCACCATACAAAAGGGTTTTCTCCAAAGCTGGAGGGGTTATTTCCAAAAAGAGAAAGCGACTGATTTCAAGAACAGTAGAAAAATATAATTTCTTAATAAGAATGAGTGAAGTCACCATCACCCCACCTTTTATAACACTGTCCCGCCGGCATTTTTAATATAAACATTTCATGTCCTACTGGATTCATTTAAACACTGGCTGAAAGTGACTTTTTTTTTTTTTACATTCATCAGATTAATCAAAAACACATTAGATGAATCAATGAATGACACAAAATCAAGTTGAGGTGCTTTTATTTTTATTCTTGGCAGTGATTATTCCCATGCGGACACTATTGCAAAACAGCCAAAGGCCATCACAAATAGCTGAAACGACAGTAAAGGTTTTGACCAGCAGGGGAATTTGTGTGCACATGAAGCCTCGAGAAATTAACCGTTTTTTTTTAACCAGCTGGATAGAAAGTGTCAAGGTTTCATGAGGATTCATCTGACCATCACTAATTAGTCTGAGGCCTTGGCCCTCAGCTGGAAAAAGGTGGAGTGCCCACTCCATGTCAGGGATGATTTGCTGCCCCAAGTGGAGGATTTTAAGTATTCTGGTGTCTTGTTCATGGGTGATGGAAAAGTTCCGCAGGCTGCAGTGATGTGGATGCTTTTTCGGTCCATTGTGGTGAAGAGAGAGCCGAGCGTAAAAGCAAAGCTGTCAATCTACCAGTCGATCTATGTCCCTACACTGGGTGAAAAGTGCACTCAATCGAGAGTGGCTCAGACTAGAGCTGCTACTCCTCCACATCGAAAGGAGCCGGCTGAGGTGGTTCGGCATCTGACTAGTATTCCTCCTGGGTGCCTCTTGGGTGAGGTGCTCCAGGCATGTCCTACTGGGAGGAGGCCATGGAGCAGACCCAGCACACACTGGAGCGATTATATATCTCGGCTGGCCTGAGAACGCCTTGGTGTTGCAAAAAGTGGCCTATCACATCTTGGCTTGTGGGCATTAAAGAAAAATAATACGATGTTAGAATATTTGTCGATACAGGAAAGTTCAGGAAGGAAAACTGGGTGATGCAGAAACAGTAGCCCTCTCTGTATACATTCTTCTGCCACTTGCATATCCGCACTGCCCAAAATATCAGCTTTGGATTGAAAAAGTAGTTCACAAAGTGACTGGCCCAAATAGGAGCAATCAATGCTTGACCAAGTACTTTCTTTTTATTTATATCTTTTGCCTTTCTATCTCATGTTGCTCTTCATTTTTCCTCAAACAGCCATTTTGTATCTCTTGGCCACTATGCTCGACTAGTGATTACAGGTCAGAATGAAAGCCAGTTCTTTGATGCTTTATCACTATTAAATATCTGGCATCATTAGGGTTTTTTTTTTTTTGACAGCCCAGAAAGATAAATGCTTTGATTTATTACATACACTTGAGAGTAGGTTTTGCAGTCATGTTCAAGACTTAATGGCTAACCATTCTCAAAAGAAAAAAAATGGCTTTAGTTTACTTAAACAAAGTCCAGATCATTTTATTTTTCATATTTTTAGATTTATGTAGTGTTTAAGTGATATTGTGTGTGGAGTTATTGATATTAAGCTCAAATGCTTATTAAAACTTCATCACTATAAATACAAATCTAACTCCACTGAAGCTACAGTATAACTTGCTTTAGAGGTAAAGAGGGGTTACCTAATGCCAAGAATGCATATTTAGGAACAGAACCTCTGTATGAATCACAGCTACACTGAGAGGTTGCTCTACATAAGGTAATTTTGAAGTTACCAAAGGATTCCTCTCTGGTTGGCCACTTTATATAAACATGCTACCAGTTTTGCATGATAGCAATTTCACAAAAACATTTACTCTCTTATCGTGAGGGACACCTAGAAGTGATGTAACCACTTGTGGGATGTGGGTTTGGGGGCACTTCCTGTAAGCTGTTGGAGTTCTGAGGGAAAATGATGTTCTTTCAGCATCTAGTTTTGTTTGGATTAGAGGCTTTATGGCTCATAAAGGACTGAGCGTAGCAAAAGTTAAGAGAAGAAGTACATCCCAAACATCTCCCTGTTTCGTAGTGACCTTTATTGAGTCGTTGCCTTGTTTGTCCTACCTTCCACAGTGATGCTGGACCCATCTAGCCTGTGGATACTCTTAAACTTACTAGAGATGGGCAGATTGTTAAATCCCTGATCAATACTTTGATACTCAAGTGGTCACTTGTATTGGCTGCAAAATTTCACAATATAGAGTTTTTTGATTTTTGTGAACTGATTTTTTTTATATCTATTATAAAGATTAAGAATTCCCCATGAAAGTTAAAAATGTGTTTTTATTTTATTTGTTTTGTTAACATCCACTTGTCATTCATTATCTTACTTTTGTTTACAATTCAAATTCAAAATATTAATTAATACCATTGCACACCACACACAAAGATGCATAACGTAATTGTTGCTCCTCCAATTTCTATCTGCGCTCCTCTCTCTTCTTCACTGTCAACCTTTGAAATAAATCATCTGTGCCTGAATGCTTGAGCTTTGCTGAACTTTCCTCTTAGCAATACGGTGTTTGATTTTCCAGCTGAGCGCATGGTAGTCTCTGTGAGGGCTACTGTGAAAGAACGTGTGCAATGAATGCGAGGCAAGTTCAAATGAAGCTTTGTGTATGAATCCAATTGTGTGTGTGTGTGTGTGTGTAGGTGTGTGTGTGTGCGTGCGTGCGTGTGTGTGTGAGAGAGAGAGAGTGAGAGAGACAGAGACAGAGAGAGCAAGAAAGAGCATTAACCTTGTGTTTGTGAGCATGCATATGCAACAAGCACTGGTACCCTGACACTCTTCCCTCCTTCTCCACAGAGAGAAGTGCCTTCATTTGCTGACCCCTGTGGCTGTTTGGCTCCACTGAAGCCGCCTGTGCCTCTGTGCTTGTCCATGTCTGCCGGAGCTGCCAGCCACACCACGAGCACCAGGACTGCCATGACTGCCAACCTCATCCACTGAGGCTGTCTCCACATTACCGACACCTCCCTCCTCCCCTCCATCTCCTCCTCTGTCTGCCACCCAGACCTCTCTCCATCCATGCCACTCAGCCCTCCTCTGTGGAAGTCAAACACTCCACCCTTCTCTGCAGACAGAGCCCGAAACTGAAGACACAGAGCTTTTATCAGCTTGTTTGAGGAGAAGAAGATTGTCTCTTTGCTGCCCCCTCCACCAGCCCCTCTCCCCCTTCTCCTCCTTTTTTCTCTCCTCCACCATGCATCTTTTCATCATGGGCCAACTCGATCGATAATGTGTTTTGCCATTCATCTCACCTGACAGTTCAGCTGAGGACCAAGCAAGGCAGAGAGAACTGGTGTGCATGGTGTGTGTGTTTGAAAGAGCAATATTACAAAGCAGGTCTCTCTGGCCATCAGCAGCCTAAGCCCTGGGTGACAGGTGCTGGATGAGCCCCGAACAGACTCTTAGGATGGGCCACAGGTGGTAGACGAGTCCAAGGCCTCTTAGGCTTCAATTCAGAGTCAGACCCTGGGGAGAAAGCCTGTAAAGTTTGACTTTTTCCATGTCCTTTATCTGTTCTTGCTCATCATTTGTCCCACTGTTATTAGAAACATACAGATATACACATAACTGCATTTGCTGGACAGCTATTGCTCTTAATCGACCCGTCCTTCCTGGTCTGAAATGGCGGTTAATGTGACACCGATCCGGGACACAAAGTGGCTGACGCTGGAGGTTTGTCGGGAATTCCAGAGAGGAACTTGTTCACGACCAGACAGTGAATGCAAGTTCGCACACCCTGCCAAGAGCTGTCAAGTGGAAAATGGCAGAGTCATTGCCTGTTTTGACTCTCTCAAGGTGAGTATGACAAACACCTGTGATGTTCATTCATCACTGCCCTGTTTTTGTTTTCTTGTTTCTTTTTTCCTAGCTTGCAGTGGTGACAAGCACTGTCTGAGAGTTAGTAATGTAAGAACATATGAAGTAAACTTATTTGGGGATTCACTCACTGATGCAGTACTGATCAATTTTTTTTCATCAGCTGAAAAATAGAAGAAAATGATATGTAGTTTATTGCCATGTGTCTTTTGACTACCATGTGGTTATGCCTTGGCGGTAGCATGAATGTAGAGCTGTATAACTACTTGTAAGTGTGCATGTGTGTCGCGGTAAACTGAGATGAGGCGGTAATCGCATTAACATCTGTGAATCAGACTCTGTGAATCAGACTTTCCTTTGCAGGCATATAACTTTGGTGGAGGACTGTTGGTTGGCGCATTGCAAAAGATTCTGTGTGATCGTCACATCAACAGGCTGCATGGGAAATAGAGAAGTAGGACAGCATACTGTGTAATTCACGTTTGTATGTAAGTCTATGGGTATATGTCTGTGTGTGTTATTTTGAGGTCATGCAGCACAGTGGGGTGTTCTCAGAAGGCTCTGTAATTTACTGTCTATTTTTGCCCTGGCACTGAGACAACACACTCCCACTATGTAGCTCCTCTCTCAGAGACAGGGGAAGAAAAATCAAACAGCAGAGTGGATGGAAAGAGGGAGGAAACTGGAATGGACTGAGCTGAGAAGTTGTGAAGAAATGGGCCAAGAATTAGTTAGCTGGTGCTTAAAACAGACCAAAATGCCGCAAGCATGAGTAAAGTTTTGTTCAAAACTTCCATAAGGAATGACACAGATATTTATGTTAGCAGCTTGTTGGCAGCTTGTCTTCTAATCTGTCTATATTCTTTCAAGCAATTTGACTTTATTACATTTTGCAAGAAGCATAACTGAGATGCTTTTGTTGTAAGTGTAAGAGGTATGGAGAGAGGACAAAGGTCAAAAGTTTGATACTGGCGAGTGGGGACACTGGAGAGGTTAGATCAAGGCAACTAAACACTTTTCTTAGAGAGGTTTCTGATTATGATCCAGTTTGAAATAAAACTACATCTAGAGCCATGATTAGTGATGATGTTTAATATGTTTCCTTTACTGCTGGCACCATCAAAGTTTGGCGTGTTAGCATACAGACGTTTGCCAAGAAGAACTTAACACAAAGTATAGCTGAGACTGATGAGAATGTTAATAGTTTTACAAATAGAACAAAGTCAGTCCAAACAATGTTCTGTCCAAACTAGAAACATCAACTGCTTGGTGATTCTGCAGGAAGTCACTAAAGACGGTACAAAAAAGGTACAATTCACCAATTCAGCCACAATGTTAGCATAGTCAAAGAATAAATGCACCCTACCTGATGGTTTTTGACATCAGATAGGGTGTCTGCAGATATTTTAGGTGAACGAATGAAAATAAAAACATTTTGATATCTCAAACATTATTAATTTGACAAGGACATATAATCTAATGAAATCATCTGTTAATCTAATCGTTTCTTGCAAAACATATTTGCTATAAGACAAAGTAGGATGTGAACTCAGTTCAACTAAAACTTGAACAGAAGAAGAAAATTAAGATAATGAAGAAGGTAAATTTTGATAAAACATCTTTATAGTACACTATATTGCCAAAAGTATTCACTCACCCATCCTAAACATTGAATTCAGGTGTTCTAATCACTTCCTGGGCATGCAGACTGCTTCTACAGTGTTGTTTGTAAAAGAAGGGGTCACTCTCAGAAGCTCAGTGCATTCTGGCATGGTATCGTGATAGGATACCACCTGTGCAACAAGTCCAGTCATGAAATTTCCTTGGTAATAATTTTTTCAGAGTCAACTGTTAGCGGTATTATAACAAAGTGGAAGCAATTGGGGATGATAGCAACTCAGCCATGAAGTGGTAGCCCACGTGGGGTCAGTGGATGCTGTGGCACATACTTTTCAGAGGTCACAAACTTTCTGCAGAGTCAATTGCTACAAACTGCCAAACTTCATGTGGCCTTCGGATTAGCTCAAGAACAGTGTGTAGAGAGCTTCATGAAATGGGTTTCCATAGTCAAGCAGCTGCATTCAGGCCTCACATCGCCAAGCACAATGCAAAGCTTGGATGCAGTGATGTAAAGCACGGTGCCACTGGTCACGGTGGAGACCTGTTCTCTGAAGTGATGAAACTCTTCTCTATTTGGCAATCGAATGGACAAGGCTGGGTTTGGTGGTTGCCAGGAGAACGGTGTATGTCTGACTGCACTGTATCAAGTAAAAAGTTTGGGATTATGGTGTTGGTTTTTTTTCAGGAGTTTGGTTTGGACCCTTAGTTCCAGTTAAAGGAATTCCTAATACTTCAGCATACCAAAACATCTTGGACAATTTCATGCTCTCAATTTTGTGGGAACAGTGTGGGGATGGCCCCTTTCTATTCCAGTGCACCAGTGCAAAAAAAAAATGCCATAAGTATAGAAAGAACAAGTTTAGTATGCAAGAAGTTGACTGGCCTGCACAGAGTCCTGACTTTAACCCGATCGAACACCTTTGGGCTGAATTAGAGTGGAGACTGTCCACCATCAGTCCCTGACCTCACAAATGCACTTCTGCAAGAATGGTCAGAAATCCCCATTAACACACTTCTAAACCATGTGGAAAGCCTTCCCAGGCCATCTTCCCAGAACATTCACAGATTCAGACGAGCAGGTACTTTTGGCAATGTAGTGCTTGTGACACAGCGATACAGTGATTAGCACTATTGTCTCAAAGCAAGATGGCCCTGGGTTTGACTCTGCCAGCTGCCTGGGTTCTTTCTCTTGCAGTCAAAACAGGTTAGGTTAAATGGTCATTCTAAATTACCTGTAGGTATGAGAGTGTATGTATATACTGTTTCTTTCCACTTCCCTCAGCAACAACAGCTGGGATAGAAATTGGATTTTTTTTAAGAAAATGGGTGGATTATCAAAATACAGATTGCAAACAGTTATAAACACTCATACACATTGAGCATGCAGTTAGATAGGGTGTAAAGGCTGGCCAGTGGCAGCATGCTTGGCTGAGAGCCAAACATAATGACTGAGCCTTTAGTTTTGTGTAGAAAGATTATAAAAATGCACATACATATGACAAATACAAGACAAAAAATCCACACACATATCTCAGACTGCTTTCTCATTACTTTATATTCTAAATGTGCTGGATACAACACTATAATTGAAGTAAATCTGTGTATATTGGCTCTAGTAGGCACAGTAGTTCTGGATCCCAGAGCTTTGGCTACTCTGTTGTGCACATCTTGTAATTTGTCCCCTATCTGATTGGCAAGCAGGGTGTTATTCTGTGTAACAGGAGACCTGAGCTGGAAGTCAGTCAAGCAGTCCAGGCCTTGGTTTATACCTGGGGATGGATTTCTTGTTAAGTCAGGCACTGTGTTATTGCAGTTATGGGCTGTTTGGTTGGCTCTAAGGTGGCCTGCGTGGGTTTAGTTGGTACAGGTAAGAGGAATGGATAAGTGTGAAAGCTGGGGCATTGCATGGATCATGAGAACAGACAGACAGACAGAGCTGGAGAGGGCAAGAGCAGCCGCAGCAGGGAATGTGCAAGGAAGCATAGCACTACGCACATAGCCCTTCCCTGCTCTCAGTGCCAGGGCATTCCACAGTCTGCCTCCCTTCCCTGCCTTCATGACAGAATGATAGATCTGCTTTATCTGCAGATGAATTCATAATACATAGCTAGGCATGGAGTGGGGGCAAGGGGATAAGGGAAGGACAGGCAGGGGGATGTGGATAGAAAAAGGAGAGTGAAGGGATGGATGGTGGTAAATGTGGCTTCCCATTCCTGGATAATTTTTCATACCACCCGCCCTTCAGTGCTTTTGAAATACAGGCTAGCAAAGGAAGGAGGGCCCTGTAGCAGCAGAAATAGAAAGATGTGTCGATAGCTTCCTTCATTTGTTCATCATCTTTTTGTATTCAGATAGTCTATCTCAGATTCAATAAACATGTTTTATTCTGACATCAGAGCCTTGTGAATTCTTACCAGTTGGTGTTTTTATGCCAATATCCTTTTTTTGTTTCTAAACTTCATTCAGCCATTCAGCAATGTCACAAAAATAGGTGTTTGTTAGCGGTGAATGCGGTGGAAAGTTCCATTTCATGGGGGGTGTAACAGAGGATGGAGTGATAAAGGCAGACAGGAAATGATTCAGAGGCTCTGTAGGACTGACCGATATTACAGTGAGACTGACCCTCGCAGCCTGGACTCACAAAAGTAACAAAAATAACATCTTTGTAAAGACATGAGGAATCTGTCTAGGTACACAGTGCAACTTCAAAATGATTTTATTTAGTGTTTATTTGCTATTGGAGGGAATACTAATGCAATGTAACAGCTGTTTGAGCAGTCTTGTAGCATCAAATGCATCTCAGCCATCAGTCTGTGTACACGTAAACACTGTCCTTTCTCTGGCAGGCGATTTTTAAGATTTTCTAAGGAGCCCCACTTTTCTGCACCTGAGTTCTGATTTTTAACAGTGAAATTCTGTGAGTTAGTGTTCATGTTAGTGATGGTTTTGTATGCAGTTGTGCCAAAGCTCAAAATTTCTCCATTTAGACTGCCAAACACACAAGTAGCTTGATGCCGTGTCCTGGTGCAGAAACTCTTGTGAAGAAGAGTGTGGTTGATGAATGCACCTTCAGAGGTTATGGCATTGGACTGACTTTGCACTTCCTGTACTCTGAACTGTGATAATTGTTTATATTTAATCAGAAAGGTGACTTTTCCTGACCCTCAATTAAGTATTTTCAGCATCTTAAATGCAACCAAACCTTAGCCAAAGACATGCCAGATTAGACTGTACATTGCACCTATGGCACGGCTGCTAAACAGTCGGTTTAGAAGGCTCAGACAAACAGCTTGTTTTTTATAACAGAGAAAAATGGTAAAAGTGGTATATGCACGTTCTCTTTTCTCCTGCCACAGGAATTCAACAGCTTGTTGCTATTAGCAGCTGGACACAAAGCTGGTTTCACTGCAAGTGAATAAAAAGCAAATCTCGAGGTATTTAAGCTCACGAAATACAATAAACTTACCATTGGGCTGTGATGGGAAGCAGGTGAGAGTGAGCCAAAAAGCCAAACAGGGCTCCGCTGAGGTATAATGGACTGGCTACTGATGACTGTGCTAAAATGATCTGACAGTGAGTTTAACAATTTCTTCTCATTTAAATTTCTTTTTTATCTAATTTCTGTTGTAAATGCCGCTTTTCTTTATGAGAACTTTAGAACCATTTAAATCCTTTAAATGTTTAATAACTACTTTTGAAGCTACCAAATACACTGTTGAAATTAACAGGTTTGCACTGATTTGACCATTTGTTTTATTCTTAGAATATATATCTCAACAAAAGACATGAGGAAGTTTAGTACTGCTTTCACAGCGTCCTTATGAAGATTTTTCATCTATATATATATATATAT
>VUQK01011498.1:36218-66560 GCA_015106715.1 Bujurquina vittata
TAAGACCTAAACACACTTTGTTATTCAGTGTTTACATGAAGTCTTACAAGCCCACTGAGGAAAACAACATTACACAAAAAACTTCTAAGTAGTCATGGATACGTATATATTAGCAGCTGTTACTTTGCCTTGTTAAGGGAAATTGTCTTATGAAGCAGACAGTAAATGTGCAGTGCATTCTCCCCGTCATTCTCCTCTTTTTGCGGGTAGAGCTTGAGGTTTGGGAGACAGATTGCATGAAAGATTAGGAATAGAGAAGAAAGCGATGTTCAGGTGTAATGTGATTTGTAATTGTTCCAGCTTACCTTTTCACTGAGTGAATGTCAAGGACATTGAATTATGCCTTCTTCAATCTGCGGCCTCTCCTTGCCATGTTGAGAATAAATGTGACAGAGAACACAGTGTGTGCGCCGCTCCAATCTTTCCTTCTTTGCGCAATCCAATGAGACCAATATTTTTTTTATTATCATTATTTTTATTTCTAAAAACTGTATATTATTGGTTTTGGTTGAGTAAACCATTTTGTTTGTTACACTGAACTACAAGTATTTTAGTGGCCTACAGTACATTCAAGTTGGTAAAACACATGGTGTAAATACAGCATGTCACAATTTTAACACTCTGTAAGCAATTATGTTGCTGATGTACTGTTCAATAATGGGCTGTTAGATGATTTATGGCAATTAACCAATCAGGCAGCAGAGGTTTCAATTCTTACTCTTTGTACAGAGCCAAAAAAAGCAGCTTCTAAAGAGTGTGTTTATAGAGTGGCACTGGCTTGATTTAATTCGACTTGCTCATTGTATGCAAAAGTATAGTTGCCAGGATAAAAAAAACCCCAACAAAACCAACACAGACAAAGAGAAAATTCAGCAATGAAAGATCAAACACTGTTTGAAGTACTGTAATGCTTTTGTCTCGTGATATATGGTCAGTGTGGGGTCTGACTTTTATTAGGTAAGGACATATTTAGATTTGGCAATCCAGGGGATGTTCATTTCACACTCGAGCCAGCCACCACTGATGTGTCACAAGACTTGCCTGGAGAAACTAGACAGTCAACAGCTGAGCAGACGAGCTACTCCTTCCTGGATCTTTCCAAGCAACAGTATATTCTCCAAGATGCTGTTTATTAGACCCAACGCAGCCAAGTTCTTAACCGAAAGCCTGGGCTGTAAATGCGCTGTTATTGTCTGAGCTTAATGAAATCCCACAGCCGTTTATGTATATTAAATGTACCACGCTGTTCTATGTTTCATTGTGCATTACTTTGAAGGTTAAGATTATACTAGTGATTCCACGTGTCCTTAAGATCTGGTGACGGCATTATTGCAATAACACAAGGAATCCCTTGCTATGATCAGACCAATGCCGATGTGTGCTATTACCCCCTGTAAACACAAGAGTGCCTGTTCAAGTCTATAATGGCAGTGATAGAGTGGCACAGGCAACAGCAATGTACTGCAATTAAAATGTTTCCTCAAAATTGTAAACACGAGAAGCACAAGCTCTGCAGACACTGAAGAGAAAAAAAAAAAGCACAGAAGCCTGTTTTAATATTCAAAAAGGTACTGTAGTTGTTAGCAGTATTACTGGAATGTGGCTGTAGTCTATAACAAGGTCTGGTTTCTGAAATCCCTACTGTGTAACAAGTCACACATACACAATCAGATTTTAAAAGAAAAGACTTTGATGTTCCAACCAGTGGGGACTAAAGAAGCACATTCTAATCAAATAAGATGCAGTATTATTATATTTGTTTAAAGTTGCCCAGAGGACCTTAATAATTCATGCAAGATTGTCAGAAGGAAAACAAACACTTTACAGCGTTAGTAAACTCATTATCCTCTGAACCAACAACACTGATGCATTTCTGTGGTAAAGCCCTAGTGTTTGAATCAATACTGCACGCTTAGTTTGCAATATAGAAACATATTCACACAGTCATCACCCTGTCTCCCTGTCAGAGTGATCAGTGTTTAAAAGCTACACTTACAGTATGGACTCAGTGATCATACGTATATTGTCATATTGCAGAGACACACAAGCTAGCAGCATTTGGAAGGTAGATAGTGACCTACATAGCTAAACTGTGTACCTCAAAGTCCTTGAAAATGTCTTTTTTAATGTAAGAAGATGGACAAATGTGAGCAAGAGGAAAGCAAAGAGAACAGATAACAGCAGAATAGGAAATATATTGAGATGAGAGCCCAGCAGAAAACAGAAGTAGAGGTGTGAGTGTGCGTTAGTGTGTCGTCCACAGAGGGATGCGGTATATTGGATAAGAACTCTTTGAAAGGGAAACGTACTCCAACAGTGTTAATCTGCTTTGTATCTGTATTCTCCTGTCATGCTCTTCGCTCTCATCCTCTCCTCTCATTACCTCTGTTAATCTGTCTCTACTCAACCCGTCCCACCCTCCATCCCCCTTTCTCCCCTCTCTTCTTTTTACCTTCCAGGCATACCAGACACTTTCATTTCCATTTCACACAAAGTGATTTTATCTTTTATCACTTTTCATCATATTTTGGTGAGACGTTTGTTTGTCTGAATTTGTCCTTTTATTTTTTATTTTCCCTCTGACCAACCAGCAGAATGAAATGAATCAGAATTACATGATGGACAAAACTTGAGTGCCTTTGTTGAGTCATCCGGCTTTTGCCTGCAGGGAGCCGGAGATATAGTGTTGGATTTTTACATTTGTTTTACTTCATTAAAATTTTTTGCTTTCAGTTCAAATTTAGTTTTAATTAAATTCCCAACTGTTTGCTCGTTTAATTGTGATTATTTCAGTAGTCTAAAATTTTAAACATTTAACATATTTTAATGGATTATATCCTTTTGGGGCTATTGCATGGGCAGTGATGGGTGAGCAGTGTTAGGTGATGCCGTGACATTTGGGAACCCGCATTATACTTCGTTATTATACTAAGTAAAAGCTAGTTAACCTAGATTGCTAAAATTAGCAGTTATTCCCATTAGACACTGCGCGCTGTGGCAAACATATCAAGGGCTGCTCTACTGCAGGAAATTACACTGAAATAAACTGTCATTAAAAATTTATACCAAATGAGTACATAGAACAAGTCACACACCAAATATATGTTTGCTGATTTTCTGGCAGAAAAGTTTCTGCATAAAGGAAACTTTAACTGTTTCTTTTAACTATTTTGGACTTTGCCTTGAAATTAGCACACGTGTATAAATATTATCTATAGGGTAGTTATATGTAACACTATCTCATAATCTCTGCACATTCATTTTTATGTTATCTGATCTAATTAAGCAGGATATACTAAATATAATTTTTCACACACATCAGCCTAAAGGGGACTTTTATTAGCACATTGCTGTGGACTGAGCAGTGAACACGCAGCCAGCAGCTATTAACTTTGTCTGGCTATATTCATGAGCAAGTCCTCCCTTGAAACGTCTCCTCTAAATGTCTCTCTGCCCTCAGAGAGGCCACTATTACATCCATCTGTGGATACACTGCATCAGCACAGACACACGTACGCAAACACACACATCCATCTTTAAACATGCTGCATCAGCATGGAGACATGACACAACAACACCAGAGCCAAAATATATACAAGGGCATTCAGGAATAGCCTCCCAGCTCATGGAAACTTCCCTCTTTCACCTTTTGGCACCCTTCATTCTTCAGCTTGTAATGTTGCCCCTTTCAGTGCATTTCTCTCCAAATATGACCATCGTATTTACGTATCTCTGCATGTGTTTTCTTCACTAACTGGAGGGCCCTGTACATCTGAAGCTAATATCAGAATATCTGCGTGCTGAGTCGTGATGTCCCATCGCTATTGCTGCTCCTGCTGTTGTGAATAGAATATGTAATCAGTTATAGCGTGATCCATTCCTGTTAGTCTGTCTTGCACCCCCTCCCCGTCTCACTAAACGAACTCACCGTTTTTCTCCACGTGCGCGGAACCCTGTCCCCCCACCCCACCCCCACCCCCTTCTCCTCCCCTTCCCATCCACCTCTTTTACCTCACCACTCGTCATCTTCGGACGACTTTCAAAGCTCTCCATTTGTAATTCTTTGAAGTTGATGTAATAAAACAAACATTTAAATTAGACTGCAGACAAGTAAGGTGTACGGGGGCTGGAGGGTGAAGTAAATGGAGAGTGGAAGCAACAGAACATTAATTCACCCCAGGACAGAGAGTCATCTGCCAACTTGTTTTCCTGCTGCTGTCGATTGGCTGCACCGTAATTCTGTCTACCTCTCTCATTGCTCCATCTCCGCTTCCCTCTATCTGTCGCTGACCCTGTGCTCTTCATCCGATCTCACGAGTCTGGCAACTATGCAGTAACTCTTCTGAAGTGTAATCATTCACTTTCAGCCTCGAACACATAAACACACAAACTGACATGAGCAGCAAACACTTACTCCCTACTGCAGACACCCACTCACACAATGACACAAACACACTCAGTGATCTCAGTAAAGCACAAAGAGTCCTGAAAAATAATAAGTATTCACCTCAGGTAGGTAATCACGATAGAGTGGCTTTGGTGCCTGGTTAATGATATTGCAGGCTACAGCAGGCAGGAAGCTGGAGGCTGGACAAGTCTCACACTGCTGTGTCACTGGACGGTTTGAAGCGATTGTGTGTCGTTGTGGAAGCCACAGCAGGATAGCTCGCAAGTCGCAACGCAATGGAAGAGAGAAATTAGAATGGGTCAGGAGAGAGTTCAGATGATCAAAGTGGAAACAGAGGCAGATGTGTGGTGCGGGCAGTCGGCAGGACTGCTTCCAATAAGAGGCTGATGGTTCTGGTATTGTGTGGAAGCAAACTGGAGTCATTGCTGTGACTGTTGTGACTTTATAGAATTATTTTTCATCCACAGTACTGTGCAAAGGTCTTGCACTACCCTTCAATTCTTTATATTTTGCTTGAGTGCAGCAATTTAATGAAACCTGAACTACTTTCAGCTGATCTCTTATCACATGAAACACGTACAAACATAAATGGAGACACAATATATAAGGCAAGAACAGCGTTTGTTCAGTTCTAACAAGCGTGAAAGTCAATATTTGATTTGACCACCTTTATTCTTCAACACATTCAAAGCTCTTCTTTGGATGTTGAGCTGCCTGTTGTTTCGTTCTCTGTCAAGATGATCCCACACTGCTTCAATAATGTTGAGGTCCGGGCTCTGGGGAGGCCAATTCATGACTGATAGTGTTCCATTATGTGTTTTTCCAGGTATCCAGGTATGCTTTTACTGCACAGGCAGTGTGTTTGGGATCATTGTCATTATTAACATTGCATTTGCTAAACAACAGAACTGACAGTGCTGTCGTGAACATATCAGACACTGCTGTTAACAGCAGATGTAGTTTTGCTCTCTTATATGGTTTTGCTTAGGGAGTATGGATTCACTTCATTTGCTTATAGGATTTTCAAAAACAAGCAAACAGTGTTTTGGCTAATTACTATCAAAATCAAAGCCTTTAGTATTAGTGATTACTCTTAACAGAAGCCTACCTCAGCTCTGCAGTTTCGTTCAGTTCTGGATAAAACTGCATTTAAATGAAACAACATAGGAATTACTTGAAACTGCATTCTTCTCCTTTGATAGAGGCCAACCAGTTTGGCAAATAATTAAATTAATGGTATATGAACTGAATGGGAAGATAGCTACTAGAGGGATGAAAAATTCATTACCTTTAAATCTCTACCAAGCATAATAAAAAAATATGTTTATGTCTATCCAGGTTTTAGCCGGTGAGTCCAGCCTGATTAATGGAACTAAGAAAAAAATATTTACAACAGATGCATGCATATTTTACTGTACATATTAAATGTACTTCTATGCTAGATTTGTAATTTAAGTGCTACAAACATTTATTCTGCCAGACGACCTCCCTTCCCAAGGGAGTGCAGTAAACAACATTCAGCTGAGCATGATTACTGTCTCTGCGTCTGTCATCAGCGTGTTTGTCGTTTTATTTTTTCCGCCCAGTTATAAACATGCATTCAGGAATTTACTCATTGCCCCCATCACTCCTTCCTTTAATTAGAAAATAATCAGAGTTGGATGAGAGCTTCATTAAATCTCATCCTTGAGAGCCATCAGCCACAAACACAGGAGTGGGATATTCATCACGCTTATGAAAAGAACTCAGAGACCTCCTCTCACTTTGTTTTCTTTGCTTAGAGATAGAACGTTGGTTGGGAGGAATCAGCAGACCTGAACAGGGGAGTGACCAAGTTATCAAGTCTAAGAAAGAATGGGTTTAAATGGATGGGATTGAAGAGAGTGGGAGGGAAGTACAGAAAGTGAAAGAGTGGGGAAAAGAGAAAGAGAAAATAAGAGAGAGAGAGATTATTAGAGGAGTGCTAATTAACAGAAACCACACTGTTTAGCGGCACTTTGTCTCCATGCAGTATTGATCCTTCATGACCATTATGGAGCGGATGTTTTGCTGCTTTCAGCATGGGTTTTCTCTCCTTTTCTTTCTGCAAAGACTAATACATCAACTTTAAATCACCATCTTACAGCAACCTGTAAAATCCACCCTGAAACATGCAAGTCATGCAAGCCTGCAGCAAATGAAGAAAGGAGATGAAATAAAGCATAGCAACAAAACGAAACAAGGTGAAACGACACAATGAGACAATGTCATTTGCAGAAAATGTCTGCATCTGTTGTTGCATCATTACGACACAAAAGAGACCAAGAGTGTAATCCCTGCAGAGACAGACAGGCACAAGGGTGGTGTCAAGCAAGCAGATCAACGCCAGAAAGCAAAAGAGACTGTGCAGCAATGAAATAAAAGGGAAAGACATTGAAAGAGTGATGGATAATTGCACAGAAATCAAATGGTGTCACATGAACACTGATGCACAGATGGAGAAGAAGGAACTGCAAGGTGGATGGTGTGCAGATGGAGAGAGAGTAATAGAAGCGAAAGCGCCTGGAAGTGAATGGAAGTTGTGCCAGTCGGCTCTTCGGCATGTGCAATATTGAAGAATGTCTGTAATATCCCTTTATTGTTACAGTGCATGTTCCAGGGCTTGCTGTTAGACATTGTGATTCTTCAAAAGGCTTTAACTGGATTACATCGCTATCAGGCTCAGCCATCAGACGGGCTACAGCAGCTGTGTTGTGTTGGGTCTGCCGACAGCTTGCTGTCTGTCACCACAGTGTCTATCACTGCAGCTTCCCTGCTGGTATTTTAAGTCTAAACTGGACTACATGTACTCACAAATATTTGATCTAAATGACATTGAGAGTACAGTCAGCTCCTTATTTTTTCAACAAGCTTTTTCGTTTGAGTATCTGTGTAAATTTAGTTCAATTTTAGCCCACATTTGTTCATATTTTTAGCTGCTTTTTTCTCTCTAATTGGCTTTGTTGATGGACAACATTACATTTGTGACTTCAGCAAATACAATGCGTTGCAGTGGCAGCTCTGACAGCAGATGAGTCCACTGTGAGAGAGGCTTAGAGAAGGTGATCACCCCGTCCACTGTTTCCCTGCTCTTTGCTGAAGTGGTACAAGCCGACTTTGATCAATGTGGATCGATGTGGATGAGTGTGCAGCCGGAAGGCGCTATGTGAAGAAGGAGGGGGGTGATGGCCCTTTGCTCTGTCATGCACAGTGTGTGGGAGGGAATTAAGACACATTGTGGCATGCTTTTCTACATGACATATCACCCTAACAGAATATATCCTTAACCAATGACTCTGTCTCAGTCTTTGTTTCTATTATTTCTGCCCATCTTTTACTTTTTCTCCCTTCTGTGTCTTTATGGGAAAAAAAGACACTCTGTGCTCCTTCTGAGGGGGGAAAAAAACTATTTAACAGTTTTTTAAACAAATCTTACTTTTGTTCCGAGTGTTCTTGAGTAGTGGGCATGGGTAACTTCATCATGAAACCATCATGAAAATTGAAGGAGCTTGCACTGAATCCTTCATTCAGTTTAGTCAGTTTCCTTTTTATTGTTGTCATTTTGTTTTTTTATCCCAACAATGCCAAAACTCATCATGTATCCCGAAGGCTTCAGTTTAAGCATTTCGAGCCCTGCAGTTGTTGATGATACAAAGGATTACATGCCGTATTACTGTTGTTTCCCTTTGTACTTTCCTTCTATTATTAATGTAATCTTTGGAGAAAATCATTTGGCTATGCTCCTCGAGTGTGTGTGCTTGGAGAAAGCCTGTGCATCATTTTGTGTGTGTCCTAGCGGTGGGTATACAGTATCATCACTCTATGGAGTAATGAATGCTAATCCTCTCTTATCTGCTTTAACCTCAAGGCAATGACACTAGCTGCTGATGCCAGTACAGTGACACCCTTTGTCGAAGGAGAATGTGTGCGTGTGTGCATGAATGAAGATGTGCTACACATGGATGTAAGAAAAGATGTCTCTACTAGCATTTGACAACTTTCTCCTAGATTTTCACACTGACTCTCAGAAGCTTTAGGGTGTGGTCTTGTGATTATGTGCCATGTCCCCCATGACTCATCAGAAGAAGGGAATAAAACATTCCAGCCCTCTGACTTTACTGCATCTGATCCCGACTCATAAAAAAACAGTCATTTGACATTAGGTCCTTTTTCAGGTCATTATACAGAGAAGTCATCCCGGTTTTTCTTGCTCTCAAGCAACTAGATCAAATGCAGTTTTGACTGGCTGAGTTCAGCATTCTGCCTGTTGCCAACAGCATCTTTTGTTTTCATTTCGGAGCCACTTTATGGAGCTGCTAAAGATCACAGCACAAATCAAAGGCAGCTGCCAGTCTTAATCATTTTGTTCATTTATGAGGACCCCCCCCCCCCACACACACACAGGCTTTCTTCTGTCTTGAAATAGAGTCATAAGCAAACAATAAAATAAAAAATCCCTTTAGCCCACCTCTTAATGAACACTTAATGACAATAAGTGTAAAGCAATTTAAGCAGGGTGAAAATAGGTGGAGTACAAAATATGAAATTAGGGAAGAGGTTAAGATGGGGGGGGCATCTGCCCTCAGCAGCCAGTGACGCCCATATATCTGCAAAATGAGCGTTACAAAGATGGGCAGAAAATAATTAGGTCTAAAAGCTGTTGAATCCTGTGTGCCTGTTCAACAGTCTTCTATTAAGGCTGTTTTAATGGGTCTGCACTTTGCCTGCCTTCTTGGCAGAGTGAATGGGAGATAAAACTGAATTAGACTAAACTTTAGAGATTGTGAATAGAGAACGCTCAGGCAGAGAGTGAAGGAGAGATAAGGGCCGAGAGAAAAAGATGAACGGATAGAGGATGGAGGAAGAGGGTTAATTGAAAGAGAAATAGAGAAGAAGGGCCAGATCTCAGGGGCTGTGGGGTGGCCTCTCTCTTCGCTCACTACATCGCCGTCTATATATGTGTATGTGTGCTTGTAAATGTGTGTATTTGTCTGTCTGAGGGGAGATAGTGTTGTAGGCGAAATGAGAACATAGCTAATTAGGGACTTTGCCTTACCCAACTCTACAATGATGGTCCCACTAGAGCCAGGATAACACTCCCCACCTATATTGCAACCTCCAGAGAGGGCCAGGCACCACAGAGACTTATTTTATTTGAACTTTTTCATAGTCCATTTTAAAGAAGATTCTATAAGCAAGCAGGAAAAATAGAAGAAGTCTGGACTGTATGCTGTGAAAGGAGCACAGTGAGCAAAGATGAAAAAGAGTCTCTGCTGCTGACTCGGTGCCTTTGACACTACATTTAATCCCTTTAGTCACTACCATCTTTATTTCTTAGGTACTAATGCTGACTTTTTGACTATGTGGGTGTTCACTTTCAGAGCGGTCAGCAGCAGATACAGTAGGTTTGCCTTATTCTGATTTGTCCAGCCCCAAGGGAGTCTAATGATTACACGGTATACACCCAGTGAGCCAGTTCCCGTACAGTCCTTTAGGTGTCTGGTGGTCCACTGTGAAATAAGTCAGTACTGGTGTTAAAATAGCGAAGTCACTGTAATTCCTCAGATATCTGTGTCCAGGTCATGCCATTTCAGCAACTGCTTTTTCTTTCCTTCACATTCTGTTTGGAGACTTTTCATATCCTAATAGCAGAATGGAAGGAATTGCAAAATCTGTCTTAAGTGAGAACTACAATGTTTTTGTTAGACAATCCTAACAAAATATCATACAAAATCATAACTTGGGGCTTTTATCACTATTTTCTGATATTTTGATCGATCTGATTCATCCAATTTATTCACTATTCTCATTATATTACCATGAACATAACTGTGACACATTAAAAGTAGATTCAAATGAACGCTTGTATTAATGCAGAGCATATTAGCAAAAGAAGAAAAAACACATAGCCAGTAATGTTAAATATTAACTATTAAATGCTCCTTTAACATGAACTTCTTGAGTTATATATTTCCACCATGTATAGTAATGGATCACAAACTCAGAGCGGTTCATCTCAGCGGCAGCAGAGTGCCGTCATTAGCCACGAGGGCTAATGATTTTGCCCCATCATTAGCTTTCTGTGCTAATGGTTTTGTACAAGCGTCCACCCTAAACATGCTAACACTCTGTGTGCTACTGGGTGATGTAATTGCTGTTTTGGCTAATTGAGCAACACAGCTAAAAGCTTTCCCGTACCCTGCGTCAGCTGTGACGTACGGCAGCATTCTTCTGCGAACTCACCCGCGGTTTTGTTCCATCTCTAGTTGCTACAAAGTGTGTTGTGTCATTGTCTGTGATTGCTCTATCCACATATCTATCTGTGTCATTGTCTCAAAAGCTTATCCCTCTGCCCATTTAAATGAGATTTTAAGGTCATTAACTGATCCAGGCTAATATACTAATGCACCTGGGGTGTTCCAGATTTAATAAATGATTGGAAAGAGATAATGAGACTTATATAGCCGTGTGGTATTAGCTATGGTACGGGGAGAGGAAGTAAAAAGGAAAGACAATAAAAATGGGATGTTTTTGTCTCTGAAAAACATGCTCCTTATCAGGTTTACTTCCAAACATGCTGTCTGATTTGCAGCTGGAGTGTATTGCTTAATAAAAATTGTATTAGAGTGTGTATGTGTGTCCGTGTGTGACTGTGTGCTTCTGTGTGTTATTGCCTCGTCTGGCAGCACTCTGAGTCCTCAGACAGGCTGTTCTTTGTACCGTATCTGATGTCATATTTTGTCTGACGTATGCTTGCCAACGGGAACCTTTGGTCAGGAAAGCACATGCCCCTGAGTGTGTGTCTGTGTGCGCGTGCGAGCTTGTGTATTCTCATCACGGCCCTCAACCAGACGGCACTTTCTTGATTGATGCTTGTCTTTGGGAGCGGGAGGGAGAGGCAGTTCCACTGGGAGGGGATTAATAATGCAAAGGGACTTGGATCGGTGGCTGTCCAGACGTGAGCTCTACAGTTGTCACACTGGTCACGGTGTTCACTGTGCAGCAGAAGCCGTGGTTTGAGGGGAGCTCAGACACAGCGATAGCCGAGACAGACTGAGAATGCGGAAAAGATCAGAGGCTGTTGGATTATGTGTGGTTAAGTTGGAATGAGTCATTCTGGACGGGTAGATTAAAAGATCATTCAGAATCAATGGGTGATTACGGGAGTGAACATGCAGAAGGGCTTTGTGGAAAGCAATGTGCCATTCAGCCCATTGGAGGATATACTGTAGATACATGCCAGCAAAGGCACAGCCGAAATCACTTGCACAGACCGCTTTGATTAATATTAATATGAAAAGCACACTCTGCATCTGTGTCTCTGTCTGTCTCACTCGCTTTTGCTTTTTTTGTAGCTGTCTGCCTTCTACTCCTTCTGTTCTTGTCTTTGCCTCTGTTGCCAATCTCTGAGAGGAGTTCTGCCACAGGTTTTATTCACTGGGATTCCACAGACACATCATTCAGAGAGCTGTCAAAGCACCACAGGCAACAAGTAAGGCTGACAGTATGAGGTTCTTATCATGCAGTCCCACAAAACATTCGCATGTACCCCAAAATAGTGATTCAGTGACTTCATAAAGATGTGAGCCAGTGTTTTAAGCTTTGACCCCCACATGTGGCTTTATGTGTATACAATTCAAAAAAAGAGAAAGAAAAGAACACGACTGGGAGAACAGCAATCAAAAAGATATATTGGTGGTAAATAATGCTACAGAATACTAGTACTACTATTATAACTACTACTACAAATCTGACCTAAGGTCCTTTGTTGTGTGTCTTCCCCCACTTTCCTGTCTAAACTTTCACTCTTCCATCAAATAAAAGTCAAAACGCCCCCCAAAATCGTCTACCCCAATGGTTTTAATTTTTAATTCTGTCAGCTGCAGGCTTGCTGGTGTTTAAGGGTTTGAGAGTAAGGATTAAATATAAAAACAGAATTCAAACGTAGGCTTAGTCTACATACAAATTTGGTATGAAGTTTGCAAGTACAGTGTAGGTGTCCTCTTTTAGGATCAAATATTACTAGAACTTATAGAACAATAAAACTGTTGTGAAATTGCTTGCAGCCAACAGAAAAACAAAATCAAGGAATGAAGTTGGATCTGAGAATCTATATTTGTTACTGATGCTCATCGGGAAAATACAAAGACTTTAGATGCTACTGAAAAACTTGAGAACCTCCTTCTCTCCCTGCAGCGTTGCAACTGATCTTCCTGGAATTGTGACGCTGTTTTCTAGAGAATTGATTGGTCACTAGGTGGTGATTTTATACCTATTGATCTCTAATCTTGTACAGGTTAAGTTAAGTTACCATGGTTATTTACCCTGATAAGAAGTGATCCACCTTCGTAGTACAGAAAACCCAAAATAAGCCAAAATCCGGCTTCATAGTATATCTGGTGTGCGACCACTTGCAGCCAGTTGCCATTTTCAAAGCGAATTTGGCACATGAAGGAGGCAATAAAACAGCAAGACGCAGTCTGTCTGTGCTTACTCTGCTGTCAGTTTGCAGTTGAATAGAGTCAAGCTGACAATTATATTCATTTGTTCTTGATCATATGACAATTCACTATTATAAAAATTGCAAAACTGTGTCTGTCTGTTGGAAATTCACATTAACTCGTTACATTCAGGGTTCATCCTCATAGATGTGAAAATGAAATTCCTCCACAGATAGTGTGATATTGTTGCTGCAGAACATAAAAAAGTTGCACTTCTCAGCGCAGATCGACTCAGATTGACTGCACCGTGCTGGCAATTTGTGTGTGTTTATAAATTAGACGGCAGTCATTCATACACCTTTGCCAGTTTGTCTGAGAGTGACTGCAATCAGACCAATGACTGCAACTGTTTGGAGACAGGATGTCTCCCATCAGGCAACCTGTACAATCTCCCTGCAACTGAAAGTGGTTGCACTCCGGGTGAAGCTATGACATGGTCAACTAAAACATTGTTCCTACTCACTGTTGTGAATTGCCAAAGTCACAGTGTGGAAATCAATCAGCTTTTCTGCTGAATTAGCCTCAGGGGGCTTCAGGAACTTTCAGTGTAGCACTCACACATCTGGGCTACCTAGTCATTGTATATGAATGCAGATTAAACTTTAAAAGCCAGATTTAAAAAAACATGAATAGCCATCTCCATTATGTCACGAGTGAACCAAACATTAACCGGAAATTTGAAATTTGTTTCATAGCTTTAGGAAGAAAGACTAATTAGCTTGTGCTGGGGGTGGGGTTGCAGGGAACTGGAGCTGGAGAAGTGGAAACAGACAGAGAGGACACAAGAAGATACGTCAAGAGGAGGAGAAGATGGACCAATATATATAGAGATTGAGAAACAGATGGTGGTAGTCTGTTAGCATATTAACGTCTCGATGATGGACAGACAGGTGAAAAGGCCCAGGAGAGAAGCCAGAGCATTAAAATCACAGACAGTGATTGGCAAGGACCTCAGGCTCGTGCATGATGGCATTGTTTGGAGAACAACAACGCTGCTATAGATAATGGGGCTGCTGGTGGAAATCGAGGGGGATGAATATATGAGTGTGATGACCTCTCTGAATATGGCCAATAAACGATAATTCTGATTCTGTCTTTATCCCAAGCCACTCTGTTTTCTGGATAATCCTTATTGTGTGTCTTCGAGGGAGAAAATACCTTTTTCAAACCCATAACCTACCAAATGATTTTGACAGGGATGTTTTGAAAGTAACATTGCATGACTGCAGTGGAGGATTATGGTGTCCGTTAGAAATGATAGAATGTCAAGTAGTCATTTTCTGAGAAGTATTTAGATCAAATGCTGACAACATGAGGTCATCTACATTCTTGCTCATTGTGGAAAAATGACACACTGTCTCTGCACGTCTACAAAAATCGTTTAATGTCATGAGTTTTTTAAACATACATATTTCTCATGTATTTTAGATTTCACTCTAAGAATGTTAGAATCGTTGTTCTTTTTCAACTTTTTTTTCAGTAAATAACAACCTTTTTTTTCCAATTATCACTCTTGAAGTAATTAATTTGCAGCGTATTCCCAGGACGGCTTGTTAAATGTTAAAGTGTTTAAAACCTTTTGAGCTTTGACCGCTGAAAACTGATGCAGAGAACCTCGCTGAAATAGAGCTTACATAAATTACAGCCCTCAAATAGAGCTGTAATTTATCTAATTGTAGGCACACACACACACACACACACACACACACGGCTGGATTTGACATGCTTGAGTCCAGAGGGAATGTACCCTGAAAATCAAAAGACATTAACCAATTAACGCTGATCAATAGTTGCAGCCGCACAGGGATGACCCAGACTTGGAGCATTGTTAATGGGTGCCTTTGGGCCAATGGTCAGGCTGGGAATACTATTCTTCACAGCTCTTAGCCAATCAAAATGCTGGAAGATATCTTGACATTCTCCAGCTCTCCAATGCAAAGTACCTTTCCTGCTGTAGCTAGGCAGAATAAATGGGAGAGGGGGAGAGACAGAGCAAGACGAGGAAGTGAAAGGATGAGAAAGAAGAGAGGTGTTAAGCATAAAGACAGAGTGGGAGAGTGTATGTGTTAGGTTGTGAAAGCAGGTGTCATAGTAGGCCACAGTGAGCAGCAGGTAATCTCACTGAGATAAGCAGTAGCATGACAGCCAACCTTTAATTCCCCATGGGAGGGGATACGGTGGAGTTGTTGTAGGGCTGGTTTTCCAATCTCTCGGGAAATAGATTTACATAAAGCAGTAATGGGAAGAGATGGATTGAGGATGCATTTTGATGAGGTTGGTTGAGGCAGGAGAAGCGAGAGAAGCTGACAAAAGCAGGGAGTAGTACAAATGCTGTGCACACACATGAATATATACACAGATCACAGCAGTACCTCTGCACTTGCGCTACTCTGTATTCATGATGAGGAGAGCAAATATCAGCACGGGGCTGAGGATGTATGGGGATTGATGTGAAAGGAAGGGAATGAGGGAGAAAGGGGAGTAAAAAAAAGAGGTGGCGATATCTAAGATATTACACCTAGCCAGGGGAGTGTTCAGTGGAGCAGGCATTATGAGAGTGTAAATTACATTCTCTGCTCCCTTTGGGCTGCTGGCTGCAGGATGAATATAAGTACCCACAGCAGTGAGTGTGCACAGATACAAACCACAGTCTATAGATACTAGCATAAAACAGCATTAGATTGCCATGGTTTGTTTATGTTTATTGTCGCAAAAGTCTCCAATCACGTATCGATCTTGCATCAATTGTCCCACCTCATCTTTTCTGAAATTATGTCCGATATTGACACGTAGCTCATTTGTTTGAATTGAGTGGAGATCAATGGTGATTCACAGGGCTTTGTAAAACATCCAGCATCAAATTGGACAGCTTCTAAAGTGGCAGGATGGAGGAGACTGGAAAGCTTTGCTTATTTAGATTACCGAAAGAAATTTTCTTTAGGGTTAAAGCAAAAATGCAGAAGCAATTCAATGCAGTAATTTTTTATTTAAGGAAAATATGTTATTTAATTTAAAGATGTTACTTTAGCATTTAAAGTATGGTCATAACATCTGGGATTTTAATCAATTGATAAACAAATGAAAAAAAAATCCACGTGAATGCAAAATGAAAAGTGTTGCTTCTATCACAGGCACACTGCAACATTTTTCATTGCCAAATGTTTGCTCTGTGCAAACCAGTCTCTTAGAAGGAGCAGACAGACAGTTAATCCTCTTTATATCTGCTCTTTGAGCTAATTTGTCTCCCAACGGGAACCTTGAGAAAATAGAGAAAGTAGCAAGCGTACCTCTTCTGCAGAAATCATTGGTTTTCTTTATGACAAACTGAGGTGGCAGGCCCAGATGTCAAGGATGTGAGGCCAGAGCCTGTTAAATAGAAGGGCAGCGACTTAATTCAAGGCTCATTACTTCTATACATTAGTCTGCAGTTAAAGGGAATAGTATTCTAATTCACCACATCCCCTCTCCCTCACTTTTGCCCTCCTTATCTCCTCCTTTTTCATCCTCTCTCATCCCATCAGGGCCGCTGTTCCAGGGAAAACTGTAAGTACCTGCATCCACCTCCTCACCTAAAGACCCAGCTGGAGATCAATGGAAGAAACAACCTCATCCAGCAGAAAAACATGGCCATGCTGGCCCAGCAGATGCAGCTCGCCAACGCCATGATGCCCGGCACACAGCTACAACCAGTGGTGAGTAGGCACTTTTATGTACATACAAACACACTCACGAGACAGTTTATTAGGTACACCTGTTCAAACGCTAATTTATGCCGCTATCTAATCAGCCAATCACATAGGAGCAACTCAATGCATTTAGGCATGTGGACATGGTCAAGGTGGACTGCTGAAGTTCAAGTCAACCATCGGAATCAGGAAAATAAGTGATTTTAGTGCTAGATGGGCTGGTCTGAATATTTCAGGCACTGCTAATCTGCTGGGATTTTCCCACACAGCCTGTTCTATGGTTTATAGAGAATAGTCTGAAAAAGAGAAAATATCCAGTGGGCGGCAGTTCTCTGGGCAGAAAAATGCATTTTTGATGCCAGGGGTCAGAGGAGAATGGACAGGCTGCTTTGAGCTGATAGGAAGCCAACAGTAACTCCAATAACCACGTGTTTCAACCAAAGTATTCAGAAGAGCCTTTCTGAATGCACAACATGTTGAACCTTGAAGCAGATGGACTACAGCTAACAACAGGAAACTGAGACAGCAACATGGGCTCACCAAAATAAGGCAGAACAGAAGATTGTTCTCTGGTCTGATTAATCTTAATTTCTGTGGCAACATTTAGGTGGTAGGGTCAGAATTTGGCATAAACAATAAGAAGGCATGGATCCATCATGCCTGGTATCCAATCCAATAGAGCGCCTATCAGAGCAATCTCTGAGGAATGTTCCCAGCACTTTATTGAATTAGGAATAAAGGCTGTTCTGAAAACAAAAGGGGGTCTAACTCAGTATTAATAAAGTGGTCAGTGAGTGTAAACCCAAATGCACTTCTATAAAAAACAGTTATCACTATTTTAAATTCACTAGCAGGGACCACATCCTCAACTAGATGTGACAATATTTTTGTAAGAGAATGGCAAATGGAAATAGCATGGATCTGAGGCTGTGGTTTATGCAAGGGTTCATTTAGGACTGGCAGCGGCTCTGGGGCCAGGCCGATCCCCATGTACTAATGTAGGGTGTGAGAAATGAGAAAGGGGGAGGCAGGGTGGGACACAAGAATGAGAACAAACTCCCTGTGGCATGGGAAGGTGTATATAGTCAAATACCTGGAAGGGGAGTGTGTGAGGTGTAGTCCCACTACTGGTTTAAGATTGCCTATAATCTGATTTATTAGTGTATTTGGCAGGATTTTCATTTCACTGAATATGTTAACTCTTACATATTGTTCAGATCAAATCCAACCTGTTTTGACAGTAGATGTGCGAGTCACTATGGTTACTAGTCATTTAATCTAATTGTTAAAATTTTAATTGGTACCCAGTGCTGGTAAATGGTTGTGCTAAATTGTATGCAGCCATCTGTCACCAGGTAGAGCTGCAGCCCTGACATCACTATAGAAAAATGACTTTTGAGGCGAAGAACGAGATCTTGTGATAGAATCAGCGGAAATGAGCTTCCTTCAAGGGATGGCTGGACTGTCTCTTGGAGACAGGGTGAGGAGATCAGTCATTCTGGCGGGCCTCAGAGTAGAGCCGCTACTCCTCCACATTGAAAGGAGCCAGTTGCTTGGGTGAGGTTTTCCAGGTTTGTCCTACTGGGAGGAGACTAGAGGGACAAAAGTATTTAAAGTATGATTTATTGTTGAAGAATGTGATTAATGCCTTTATTCAGACAGTTTTTGACACTGTCCATAAAATATTCCTAAAATTTAACTCAGTATCTGAGTGTTTCTTAGCTTTAGTTTAATTTCTTTTCCTCATTTACTCAACTATGAAATTAATCACAGTTAATTAATTAATCCCTATTTGACAGAAGTAAAAATAACTTAAATGTCTTTCTTTTAGCCTGAAATTTGATGACTTTTCCAAAAGTGAAAAAAAAGCATACAAAAATGAAAATTTTAGATTGTTTTGTAGATGCTACAAATTTTTCCACTGGCTGTTCTGGGTCAAATTTGACCCACATTCGTTTAGATGGATCCATTAGTGTGGGTCAAAATGGTGGTTTTAGTGACTCTTGAAACTCTGTAACTGTACATGCCATGTCAGTGTGTATTTCTTATGGGAGGTGGTAGCAGTTGAAGGGAGACCATGACACTGTCACGAGAACTCTTCCCACCATATTTGCCAGGTTCCCGCGGAGACAGGCACCTACTGCCATTTCAAGGATCAAGGGAAGATTTTGAAACAATGAAACAGTAAAAAAGCATAAATGGCCCTTCACATACAATACGACAACGGCAACATTGCTCTCTGAAACCTATTATTTCCTAGGACTTGCAACGAATTATTGGTTTGGCAAAGTACAGCGAAAACGTGCTGTCTGGGGAGCACTCGCACATACTGCGGCTATGGCTTGCTGTGATATACATTCACATAACCAATAGAAACAAAGAATGACAGGGAACGAGTGTTGATATTATACACAAAGAACATGAGCTGGCACAGAAAATTACATAGTACAGATTTAATGCAGCGGCCAGGAATACACAAATTTTGAGCTATTGTCTCAAGTTCGTGTCACTGCAGCACATACTGCTTTATACACAGTTTAACTAATTTTTTTGACCCCCTGCCATTAAAAGTAGAAAACACAAATATTTTAGAAATCTGTCAAAAATGTCTCTAAAACTAAAAATTATATTGTTATTTATTAGACAACTAACAAATTGAATTGAGCCGGCACACTGGACTTGTCTAATAAGTCAGAAATTAATCAGGCATAACATTCCACCACTAAAGCCAATTTTTCTGCTCAGGAATGCAAGTAAATAACTGTAAATTGGCAATTGCTTAACTATCTTTTCGGCTTTTTGTTTAATGTTGAAAATTAATAGATAACAGCAATAATCAGATTTTAGCGTTAAAAATGTCATTTCGATTAAGGAACTTCTGCGTACTGTCGGACTAACCAGTACAGAAAGAATGATTCCAGGGATTTTGGTAATTACCAATACTGCTAATACTATGGCATAAACCTTACGTTAGGTGGTGGTCTGATAAATTTTTCAAGCCCTGTTACTGAAGTAGCCAAAAGAGTGCTCAGAGGGGCCTTGCTCAGGGGTCCCCAGTGATGCCAGTCCAAGGATTTGAGCCAGTGTCCTCTCACTAAAAAAACCTCTGCTTCTCCTCTAGGCCACCACTCTATAAAGGCACCTGAGCTGCCATTTCAGTGAGTGTGGGAAATGCAAGTGGAAGTCCCACACACACACACACACGCACACGCACACACACACACACACACACACACACACACACACACACAAGGTTTCACTGCTTTGAATGCACAGACTAATTTTTAATAAGCAAATTTTCTGTGCTCTGTGTTCTAAGTGTTCATTAATGTTGAATTAACATTGATAATTATACATGGTAGTTATGAGAATTTTTTTATGATATAGTAATGAGGATTTGGTTTAACAGTTGTCGTGATTATTTGGTTATATAACAAATCCCAATAGTTCCAGAATGTTGTTGCCAGTTTCACTTTTAATAAAATATATTTAGATCATTGTGGCTGTTACGTTTTCAGGTCTTAGGTAAAACAGGACATGAAATTGTATGATAGATGTTTTTCCTTCCAAAAAAACTGTTGTAAAACCTAAAAAAAAGTGCTCCCCTTGTTCTCTGAAACATTAACCAAAGCTTAATCATCCATTTATTAATGTCCGATAGGCTATTTATACATAAATAGGACCATGCTGTAAAGGCATGAAAAATGAACAGTATACAGTATATGGGTTAATAGGAAAGATGACTTCTCAGATTTTAAAACAAAAAATTATTTGTAGCATATATCCAATATTAGCCAGTCATAAGGACAATCATATGATCAGCACTCAGCCGATCACAGGACTGCCAGTGGGTATGATTGTTTATTTACTATACTTCAAATGAACTTTTGCCATAATGAAAAAAGCAGTTCTGTTTAGTTTAATGAGAATTTTAGTTGATTTGAGAAAATAATAATTGTGAAAGTATTTTTTTCTCAGCAACTGGAGATTATGCCAGAAAACAAAAAAAAACCTAACTCTTCTAGAAAGCTAGCAAATTGACCTTTATTTTGTCAAATGGTCATTTGTGTTTATCAAATGAGAATGGATTAAATAGGCAGTTGGGACAGGTTCCAGCCACCCTTGCTACCCTAAAAATATGTGATTAAGAAGATGGATGGATGGATGGATGGATGGATGGATGGATGGATGGACTGAGTATAAGACAATAAAGGGAATTACTTTAAATGATCGGTAACATGTCTATAAAACTATATAACACACACACACAGTAAACTGAATAAGACATTGCTCTATATATGCGCAGCATGTTCCAAGGATGTTCAAGGTGATAGCCAGAGCCCCATTCAGCCAGTTCAAATGAATCCTTCCATGACCGGTCCAGAGACCTTACAGAGACAATGAGAACTGCCAGTCAGGCTTGAAGTAATTCCTCTGTCATCTCCACTGTCCCTTTATGTTTAAGTAAGAGCAATGGAGTGAATTTGTCTAACACTATTCGGAGGAGTTCAAAAGATGCTGTATGCTTGGACGCACACATGCAAGTGCACACTTCGCTGATGGCTTATCAACCTTATCTAGAAAAGAGGGGCTGAGCTGAGAGGCCCATCGGGAGGGACAGGACAGGGTTTAAAGAAGCATAGATCTCCCTGGAACTGCAAAGTCTTCCCTTTCTGTTTATGTCATGGGTAGAGAGAAAGTAAGAAGAGAGAAGAAGCAGGAAGACAAGCTGACAAAGGACACAGCAGAAGAAGAAAGGGAGAACCAAACGCAGCAGAAATAGATAAATGGGCAGGGTAAAGACAGGTAGGTAAAGTGAAGGAGATAGGATGACGGCAGTGTGGAGAGATGGCTTTAGACTTGCACTACAAAGAAAAGTCAAGAAAACAGAGCAATATTATGTGCAGAGGGATCAAAGGGTAAAACTGGGTCCTTGCCTTTATAGGAATCAGACTTTATTCCTTCATTGCTCCCTTGTGTCTGTAGCTCAGTCTCCTCCTATCCTCAGCATCTCTATCAAATTTTATTTCCCACTTTTTCATCTGCAGCTGTCCATCTTTCCTCAGTGAACGTAGGTAAACTACTTTAGTTATCATACATGGAACCATGAACACAATGACGCAATTAGGGTCTGTCACATCTAGTTGTCACTCACTCACAGTAGGAAATTTGGTTTACCTGTTTGTACAGATACTCTGAAAATAAGAAAAGTCAAAGCACAAAACCCACAATGCAACAGCATTCCTGTGGTAATTGGCCACATATCTGTTTAAATATTTAGGAGCTGAAGTTAAGGCTAGTGTGGCAAAGTGTTTGTACTACAGTAAACAAAGCTCAGGCCAACCGTACGTCTGATGTACGGACCTTACAATCGTCAGTTTTAGGGTTGTTTAAAAAGAGTTAAAATGTGAATCGAATATCTTTATACAGTCTTTTCATGGTCTTTTATAACCAGTCTGTTGGCTAATTGGTTTAGATAGCTTTAGATAAATAAAGCTGAGCTGACATACATTTTCTTCTTTTACGCTACATTTTACCGTAATATGAAAGTTTAAGTTTTGCAACATTATGCAAAAAAGAGGAGATACAAGTAAAGTAGATAATAAATTTTACTGTAAATAGTAAAAAAAAAGTGCAAATGCTCAAACATTAATATGAATTTCTTACACAAATCTCACAAGACTGCTGCATCACAAATGGTAACCTTAGGTGCCCTATGCAATGATACATTTTTTGAATTACAATAAGAATATGCAGATTCATATCAATACTGAAACTTTGAGAAGTTCCTAAAAAAAAGCCTGTTAGTAAGCTCTCAAACTCTGCACGATGATATCACTGCATAGTTAAAACCCCATGACCGTAAATGTTTTCGATGACATCATGCCTATTCCATCCAAACCTCGAGCTGCAGCTATCTCAAACTGATATCTGAGCACCTGGAAGAGAGACACATCTGCTTTTCCAGAGCACCTTGTGATAGCAAATAACTCTACAGACATTCCGGAGGGCAGCACTGGAAGACTTATTTTTGATTTTCTGAGTCATCGCAAGTGGGGAGGTTTTAGGAAGAATGCAATTGAACAGTCCTGGCTGCCGCTCCTCTATTACTCACTGTGTCCTGTTGGCAGGGGCTCAACAGACAATCCTTAGACTGGGGCTGAGGTCAGGAACGAGCAGGGAAAGCTTGCAGTACTCCTTAGCTTCCCTGTTTTCTCTATCAAACTCCAGTACAACACATACAGGCAGTACTTTATCTTACAGTGAAGCCTCTCTCCCCACTCACATGCTCACACAGCCTGACGTCCTTCATCACTCCTGCTAACGGTGTGATATCTGAGGTATGAAGCATGTGATTTCATCTGATCAATGGGAGAAGGTGACATAAAATACTGACGCTTGCTCTGGGTGCTAGCACAAATTAAAGGCAAGCAGGCACGAAAGGAGTCATATTCTTTTTCCTCAGATGTAAGCCCATAAATTATCTGTTTTTAACCACCTTCTTTCTTTCTTTCCATCACTGTATTCTTTGCTATCTACCAGGGATAATATGAATAAGCATAAGAAATGATGGCATCATGAGTGGAAGATGTAATTAAATATACTGTGAGAAATTCTTGTGGATCAGCTTTGACCAACTCTCTTATTTTGCATGTGCCCTCAGCCCATGTTTTCAGTCACACCCAGCCTTGCAACCAATGCCAATGCTGCTGCAGCAGCGGCTGCTGCGTTTAACCCCTACCTTGGCCCTGTGTCGCCCGGCCTGATGCCCACTGACATCTTGCCCAGTGGCCCTGTACTGGTCACCAGCAACCCCAGCGTTCCTATACCTGCTGCTGCTGCCGCCGCTGCTGCTGCACAGAAACTCATGAGGACAGACAGACTGGAGGTGAGGAACACAAACATTTGCACGCAGTCACAAGAATACGCGGGAAAAAATATAACCACATCAGGAGGGTTTGCATATTTATTTTGTCCTTTCCTTGCCGCTCCCAGATTATAAAAGATTAACCAAACTCTAGTAAATGCTGCACCCAGCAAGTACCTTTTTCACACCTTTAAAAAGTGTGGCTTTACAGACTTGTAGACTTGTGTATGTACACTGTACAGCAACTACATGCCATTACCGTAATACAGTTATTACTCAGACTTGAGCAAGAGAAAGAGATGTTAATGAAAGTATCTACAAACATTATGAGTGCCGGCTCTATTGATACGAAGGACATAACTTTGTCTGGCACAAGCTCAAGTTATAATCTACATATGTCATTTTCAGAAAAAATCTTTACTTCTTCTGGGAAAGCAATTAGTTATTTGAAACCTGATGAGCACCCCCCCACACACACACACCACAACCCCCAGCTGTGTTCAGATAATCATTAATTGGACAGTAAGTCAATCTCATCCATTATGTAGCCCCACCCGAGATACAGCGGCAGCGGAATAATGGAGAAATCGTTGGAGGCAGGCAGGAGGCGTGCAAGAATGCAGGAAGGTTACATTTAAGATGTAATGTTGGGTAGCTGGGTAATTAATGGGGGGGCGAGGCTGAGTAAGTCTCTGGACCAAGTGAATGAGTGGACAACATGCAGAGCGGGGAAACGGGTCACTGACAGGAAAGAGAGATGGAGGTGGAAGATAGGAAATCAATTTGTAGACCTGTTGTGGTCATCAGGGGAGGGACTGGAGCAGGCAGAGACAGAAATACCAGAATCAAAGGAAAGGGCACCGACTGAATTTTCTAGAGGAGTTAGAAAACAGAGGTTAAGGATAAGTGGAGGCAAGATGTTGTTAGTAGGAGAGCATGCATCTCTTGATTCAGATTAAAACAATTTGTCCTGCAACAGATCGATAGCAAGAGAATATGAAATATTTATTAACCAAATGCAATAAAACTCTGCTCATTCCACTGTTTTCCTTCCAGATACAGAGGTCTATTGGTCAACAGTATTCGTGGTGGTCAGGCTGCATGTAAGCTTTTTGATATCCTAGTTTCTTAATTTGAAAGGAACTAGGTTTGCTAAAAATATCTTAGAGAAAGGGGCCAGTCATATTTCAGTTTCCAGTGTGTGTCATTCAAAGTAAACATAGCTGGAATTCTGTGGAGCGGCACACATACCGCTCACTAGATATGTTACAGTCTGGTTCCTTGAGGCTGTGAGAAATTCCTATTTTAGAAGACAATGCCCCAGACAGTTTTCCTGAGAAAATATTCTCCAGGAGTCTCTCTGTCTCTTCCTCGTATGCTGCAACATCTCAGCATGCATAAAGTCATATGTTGCTTACCTGCAACCATGGTGATGTAAGTGGCTCAGGGGGATAGTTACCATAGGGACAGAAATATGATTAGCAGACCCTTTATGTGTTTGTCCAACTAAGCACTTTCAGTGGTTTACCTTTTTCTAAATAATTTAGCGCTGTATAGACAAACACAGTATTTCATACCTGGTCCTGAGAAAATCAATATCCTGTCATTCAGTCCTCTCATGTTTTTTTTCCTATGGCAGCCACATACACCTCATCACCGAAGGCTTTCACTCTCCCCTCGATCCCCATCTATCCATCTTTTATTCTATATTCGTCAACCACGCTTAGATTTTCCTTCTCTTCCAAGTTTCCGCCCTCCCTCACCCGCCTCTACAACATCTGCCTGACAACAAGGCAGTCTCACCTTTTTTTAAAAATAAGACCAGCAACAGTAGTAGTAGTTAGCAGTGGTGGGGTGGTGTGCACATGTAGGCAAACATATTTGGATAAGAGAGAGAAGTACCTACGAGAAACAAGAGACAGACAAAGACAGAAACACCATCACTCACAGCAGTCAGTGAATGTGGATGATGAGCTGTCATGACTGGAGACAGAGCAGTTTTCAGATAACGGTGCTGGTGGCCTTTTGTCTGGCAGCCGGTCCACTACAAATCAAATCCTTTATGCACGCAGAGACTGGTAAACAGACTTGGTAAATGGCTTGTTCTATCACAGTAACTGATAGATCAATACAATGCACCATGAAATTGCATTTCTTTTGGTGGAGGACTGGATCTTGTATGCAGTTCAGACTCAGTCTGATGGTGAGCAAGCAGAGATCTGAAGTTATCGCAAGGCTCTTTAAGTGTCAGAATGAAAAAAAAATACAAAAAACCTTCACCTTATACACATGTACGCCCACCTTGTGTGTGCGTACATGTGTTTGCAAATGTGTGCCAGTGGGCTGATGATTACGTCAGCTCCAGCCTCCCGTGAGGGTAACCAGTTTCATATTTCCCATGAGCCTCATCGATCCTGTGCATTTAGACAGAAGCAGTTATTTTCCCAGTTGTTCATGCAGGTGCTGCCCCCTTCTGTCACACACGAGAAGAACAACAACACATCTCATTTGAATAATGGATGAAAACTGTATGATGATTAATGAGTCTGTAAACGCTGGTTAGGGTCTGTTCTGCTTATCAATCAACATTAATGGCTGAACCCATCATTAAGATCGGTTACCTTGTCTGATAAAGTGATTGTGAAGTTCTAAAATGAGTGAGCAGATTGATTACTTTATCACATGAGGCAAACTCACCAGTAACTTTGTAACCTGTGTGTGCAACTGTGTGTGTGTGTGTGTGTGTGTGTTAGGTTTATGATCAAATTCTTGCTGTTGCCCCAGGTATGCCGGGAATATCAGCGGGGTAACTGCACACGTGGGGAAAACGACTGTCGTTTTGCCCATCCTGCAGATAGCACCATGATCGACACCAACGACAACACAGTCACTGTTTGTATGGACTACATAAAGGGCCGATGCTCGAGGGAGAAGTGCAAGTATTTTCACCCTCCGGCTCACCTGCAGGCCAAAATCAAAGCCGCCCAACACCAAGTCAACCAGGCTGCAGCAGCTGCAGCCATGGTAGGTATCTGTACACACAGTGCACCACCAAAAGCAGCTGAAACTAAGAAACTTGAAATGTATTATAATATCACAACCCACTGCTAACAATTAAAATGAAATGTAATGCACTTTACAGTTTAAAATATTTAATTTTTTATATTTAAAAAAGTGGATAACCCAGGCTTTATTTTTACAATAAACATGACCTGGTAATTCTATTGAATTTAGAGCACAGATATCACACCAGAAATACTCGCAGCTGGAGATCATTTTCTATGTATTGACAGAGTTGCTTGAGCCAGCAACTTTTAGCCTGTGCTTTTACTCAACCTTTAGTTTCCATTGTGCTCTGCAGCTCTGACTCAGTATGCCCTAAAAAGATACAGATGTATCTTGTGTCAATGTGTGCTTTATTAGCAGCAGTAGTAATCATGCTAGTATGTGACTGAGCCTTCTGTTCCCCCTCCCCTGCTCCTCCTTGTTTTTGCTGCTTTGTTAGTTTTACACTTTGCTTCTTTACCCAGTCTATAGGTGTGTTAAATTTTTTTGCTGAGAGCACAACTGTGTAGACTGCGGCTTATTTTGATTTTGTTTCCGCAATGCAGTGATTGGTTTCTCTAAAGAGACAGAAAAAGGTTGTGCTCTGCCAAGTACTGTACGGTAGATGACATTGCGCATCAGGTAATTCACAAATAAGGGTCAACTTGATTTCAGTTAACTTTGCACATTTCTTTATTTCTATAAATTAAGCACAATTTTTGCAGGCCTACCATTTATAATATAGCATTCATGTCCAGTCTTATATTTACCATATAAAATGTGGTAACTTCCTGCATTTTGCTTTTGCTGGATGTAAAATTACAGTTAGTATAAACCTGTAGGCAAAATGTATTATTAATATTACATTACCATTACCTTAAAACTGGCCTAGGACCAGGGGTCAGGTTCTGGATAATATGCCATTATGGGAATTTTGTTTCAGCCCAGTCGCCATAAGCTTTATGAAAACAGAGTATCTGGAGCAGAGGGCAGAATCATATTAGATAAAAATTCATAGTCTACTTCAAATTAATGGATTTAATCAAAGCTTTTTCATTGGCTAATAATCATTTCTGGACCGGAACACTTTTCCAATTTTCATATTCATGAAAAATAACTTTCTTCTGACATTAAAGTTCGCCAAGGGCCGTAATTCTTTTCAGTAACCCTAAAGCCATTAATGTGCATGCACAAGTCTTGTAATTGTTGTTTATTGCATTCCAATGATTCGTTTTTGTTTTTTTGTTTTTTGTTTTTTGTTTTTTTTCTCACCAACCCACACTGCACTGCTGCCCCCCATGATGCACCTTCGCTTGCTGGTTTATGTTAATGCGCTTGAACCCCATTGGCCCATTGCCATCATGTGCTCGCTGCCTGCTAATTAAGACTCAGTCGGCTGTCAAATCACTGAAGCGACCCCTCGACGCAACTTTTGATCTGGTACTATGACCTTTCACCTTTTAGCTTGGCATGCTGCTGTGATGTGATAGATATAGTTTTAAGCTGTGTATTTAATTAACTAAACTGACGAAGCACTGAAGGGTGATGAACTGATTGTAACCTTTACTTTTCTAGGATAAAAAAAAAAGTTTGATAAATTGCTTGTTCCAATCACATCAGGGAAGAAAAAAGTCAAGGGATAAAAACTGGAAATATGTCACATTTTTCCAATGTCATCAGTTCATCACCTGAAGTGAAACTCAAAAAGCAGTTCACTGGAAGCATGAAAGTGCAATATTTTATTGATATATAAGTTATGGTAGTCTTTGCATGTATTTGTCATTTCCCATATTGCATGTGTAATTGTTAAAGAGGTGTCATGACAGTCTTAGCAAAGCTTATAGTTTACTATTAGCATGGAGCTGGCAGAGCAGCTTTCCCTAACTACATCATTTCCATTGATGGTCCAACAATCAGTGCATCCACTTATATTAAAAAGTTGCTAAGTTCTCTTTACAGGAAAATTTTGTTTGGCCTCAGCCAGCAAAATAAGGATTGTATGTACTGTATTATTCAAAATCATGTTAAAAAAAAAGGTTCACAGCAATATCTTGAGGACTTGTGTGCTTGTCACTAGATATATGTCACACATTTTGTCAGCTAGCACATCTGCCCGCCTGCTCTGACAGAAGTAATGTAGTCCACTGCTTGCTTGCCAATATATTTGATAGCTCTTTTGATGGGCAATTTAATCTTCTAATGAATTTCTTTCTTCTGTCTGTCCTGAATGTCACTGCTACCATTCTTTGATTTCCCTCACTCCCATTCCTTTTGTTTTGATGTTGTCCCCTCTTCAGGGGCTCCCTCCTGTCTTGCCTCCTTTACCAAAGAGACCTGCACTTGAAAAAGCCAACGGTGCCACCACTATGTTCAATGCTGGTGTATTCCCGTACCAACAGGCCCTGGCCAACATGCAGTTTCAGCAACAGGCTGCCTTCATACCATCAGGTAAGGCCTGACTGAGTCTTCTTTAACTCACTATTGTGGCAGTTATCCAATTCACGTTTTATGCTCCTTGGTTATGGTTTGGAATCAGCAGTGACTGGCTGAACGTGTGAAATAACGGAAAAAACTTGCACAGTATTGCACACACGCTATATTGCCAAAGGTATTCGCTCGTCGGCCTTCACACGCATATGAACTTGAGTAGCATCCCACTCTTAATCCATTGGGTTTAATATGATTTCACCCCACCCTTTGCAGCTATAACAGCTTCAGCTCTTCTGGGAAGGCTTTCCACAAGGTTTAGGAGTGTTTATGGGAATTTTTGACCATTCTTCCAGAGGCTCACTTGTGACGTCAGGCACCAATCGTGGATGAGAAGGCCTAGTCTCCACTCTTATTCATCTCAAAGGTGTTATATCAGTTTGAGGCCAGTCAAGTTCTTCCACACCAAACTTACTCAGCCATGTCTTTTATGGGCAATTTTGGAACAGTAAGGGGCCATCCACAAACTGTTCCCACAAAGCTGGGAGCGTGAAATTCTCCCCATCGGATTGCCAGACAGAGAACTGTGATTAGGCATTTCAGAAAACACATCTCCACTGCTCTAAAGTCCAGTCGCAGCGTGCTTTACACTACTGCATCTGCTGCTTTGCATTGCGCTTTGTGATTTAAGGCTTGGATGCAGCTGCTCAGCCATAGAAACTCATTTCATGAAGCTCTCGACACACTGTTCTCGAGCTAATTTGACGGCCATATGAAGTTTGCAGGTCTGTAACGATTGACTCTGCAGAAAGTTGCCGACCTTTGCGCACTATCCACTGACCGCTAATTTTACGTGGTCTAACACTTCATGACTGAGTTGCTGTTGTTCCCAATTGCTTCTACTTTGTTATAATAGCACTTTGATTGTGGAATATTTAGTAGCGAGGAAATTTCACAACTGGACAGGTGGCATCCTATCACAGTGCCACGCTGGAATTCCCTGAGCTCCTGAGAGCGACCCATTCTTTCACAAATGTTTGTAGAAGCAGTCTGTTTGCCTTGGTGCTTGTTTTTATATACCGGTGGCCATAGAAATAATTGAAACACCTGAACTGAATGCTTTGGATGGGTGAGTGAATGCTTTTGGCAATATAGTGTACATGTGCCGCATGGGCGTAACTTTGGTGTTGCAAGTAGGAAGAGAAATATAGTCAGAGGGTTTATTTTTTATAAAATATAAGTAGGCAGGCAATAGTAGTATTAATATAATAAAGTAAATAAAGTTCAACTCATTGTGCACACAACGAAATGAGGGTTTCAGGTCACTCATCCAGAGACAAGCATCTGCGGTCATGCAGCCAGAGACCGGCGCTACCTTTAGGCAATGTG
>VUQK01011501.1:28591-39856 GCA_015106715.1 Bujurquina vittata
TTCCTGTAAGAGTATCACCTGAATACCGTGATATGGTGTGTTATCTCAATCAGAGTTCACATACCCCCCCCCCCCCTCCGGCGTCGTAAACAACAAGCTCGACTGTACGATTGATATGCCTGAACATGTTGGCATTTTGCCTTTTTAGAACAAAAAAGCTCTTGCACAACCACTTTAATTGTTTGTTTTTGTAATCCCTGGTTGCCCCCCGAGCATAAGAAGAAAAGGGTATTCTGCTGGGGGGGGGGGCTCCCCTCTTTTGCATGTGCGTAAAAAGTTGCACGTCTGTATGCAAATAAGCGTCAACAATGAACTTAGTAAATGCCTGCACGTTTAAGGACCCCCGAGCTCCTCATTATTTCTGCGCCTTGAAGTTCATTGAAAAGCGACATTGTTTCTTTAAGGTTGCTCTTGCAGTCATCCGCGGCTCTGTCCATTGTTGGGGGAACAGAACGCGAGTTGAGATTGATATACGGGGGCCGGAGACAAGTTACGCATATCATCAGCGGACCAGTTGCAGTGCAGGCAGCAAGACAGCAGCCAACAAGTCCTTGAACGCATCCTTCCAGACATGGGTAAGAAAGTTCGCGCTCTAAAATCTACCTTTATTAGCTTGTAGTATGTTCTTATTATCAATTCTTTTCTTTATTGTATGTGATTGCACTGGGAGGGGTGTGTGTGTGAGGGTATCAGAAGTTATTAAAGTGTGTGGGTTTTTTTTTTTTTTGGTCAGTATAGAGGTCGGCTTCTCACCGGCTGATGCTCCACTGATATTATGAGATTTATTTCATGCTTGAGATGGCAGAGCTACTTTTCAGACGAGCCTTGTCGCATTTGCTTTCTCTCGCAATCCTTCTCAATTTTTATAGAGGCGATTTGGCCCCAGCTTTGCATTTTCTAGACGATTCCTACTGGGGTTTTCTTTTCATTTGGGTCACAATCACAGAGTCTGAGGGCCGCAGTGATTCAGAGCTGCTGGTGCTCATAATTGGCTAATTGGTTCAAGGTGCGCCTGAAAGCAGGCGGATAGTAAAGGTTAGTCTCAGAGCTTCTGCTCATGTGCTGTTTGTACTCGGGGTGCCCATTTTTGTTTTCCACCCGTGTGTACTTTAATTGCCAAGTAAGATAACTGTATTTTATTTATTTTATTTATTTTGTTGCTATGCTTCTAAGAATTTCTTCTCAACCTCCGTCTTCAGTGCAAAACGCCACGCTATGTGAATGACATGTCATCAGTTTGCATGTCTGCTCATGCACAGCCACCCAACAAAGCTATGCGTTTGCTTAAAGAGCCATCTATTTGCCCCTCCTGCCATCTGTGTTTACTGTAATGGTACCAACCACAGTCTGCCTGCTTCCATTGTGCGTGTCAGTGTGGATGCCTGTACACATTTACACAGTTGCATTGTTTGTTTATAGATTTGCTTTTTTCTCTCTCTCCCCATCCTCTTCCAGCACTGGCAGCTCCCCACCATCATTTTCTTGTTCCTGTGTCTTCTCAGTAGGAAGTCTGTCTACGTGAATGTGTGTGTGTGCAAAGGACAGAGGTGCCTCTGGCCTTTGTTTGCTTGACATTGGTGGCCCTTGTACCGCCATGATGGTGTGGCACAAAGACTGTTGTCTCTCCAGTCACAAAAGCAGCCTCTCTTTCTGTTTCACTTTGTCTCTCCTCTGCGTCCTCCCTCTTTTCTCACACTCTCCATACCGGCCGGTGAATGGAGTCGGGGTGTGAGATGGGGTCAGAGCAGACACGTCCCCATGCCTTTGGCCCTTGGCATCCATTCAAACAGCACATGACTACTGGGGAGAATGCACAGACTTAATAAGTGAACTTGTGTGTTTACAGCTGCAGCTTGATCAGTGCTGACATTTTTTCTTTAAAAGCTTGCTTCAGTTGGCTGTGTTTTTATTTATTATTTATTTTACCCCAAGTATTATTTAATTATGTTTTCAGTCTGTCAAATTTTAAGATGTCTATCTCTGGGGTTTTCTGTCACCACCGAAGTTCAGAATTTCGTGATGCGTTCGCGCCATGAAATGAGTTTCTCACACTCTGAGACAATAACCTCGTTGGGTTTTTTTTGGTTTTTTTCCCCCAACTAAAGATATCTGTCATGAAAATTGTAGACAGTAAGTTTATATTTTACAAATTATCAATGGTAACATCCTTTCTGGAGAAAGGTCCTGCTGTTGTATATTTTTGGGGCGAGACTCAGACACAGTGAACCTTTGGTTGCACATTTTTAGATTAAAAGAATAATCAAAAAACTGTCCTGTGGTTATAAACTGAGCTTTAAGCAGCACAAACAAAACAATCTATTTAACCTGGCTATCTCGGGGGGGTGGAGGCAACAATCGCAAAACCAGTACAGATGCAATCAAAACTATCTGCATGGCACAAATTGGGAATTCAGTGAGTAATTTTAGTTGAAATTACAATTTTAAAGTTGTTTTGCAATTTAATTTTCATTAACTGGAATGAGTAAAAACAGATATTCCCTCTTTTTTTTGGGGGGGGGCATGCAGTATATTCTTTGTCATTTTTAATGGTGCGATTTTTCTTTCTGCTGCTCATAATGTGCCTTGTTTTTCATGGCGCCGTGTGCTGCCCGTTAGGTTGCTATGACTGCTGTATGCGGTGTTTGGGTGGGGTGCCGTACTGCTCCCTTGTTGCCACACTCCTTTGCTTCTCCGGTATTGCCCTCTTCTGTGGTTGTGGGCACCAGGCGCTGACAGAGACGGAGAGACTCATCGAGACGTACTTTGCACGTAACCTTCAAGACTACATAACCCTAGCTTACATGTGAGTTATCAACACCTCCATCATTAAAATCTTGTTGAACCTGATGATGGGTCGTCTCATGATTTCATCTTTATTTTGAAGGTTTAGCCTTGCATTTCTTTAATGTTGACTTTTTCCTTTCCCACTCTTTCAGCATTCAGTATTTCCAGTATGTCATCTATGGTTTGGCCTCCTTTTTCTTCCTCTACTGCATTGTGCTGCTGGCTGAGGGCTTCTACACTACAAGCGCTGCAAAGCAAACCTTTGGCGAGTTCAGGAGCACCATGTGCGGCCGCTGCCTCAGCTCCTCGGTGAGAGGGCCCAGAGTGGGACAAGTAAAAGGATTGGAAAGATTGGATAGGATTAATACATATATCACTCCCTGGTGGGTGGTGAGCTGAAAAATCTTAAAGCTCCTATAAAAAAACCTTTGGGGATATGCAAAGATAAGCATACAGCGAGTGTTTGAGTGGTCTAAGACTTGAGTGGTTGGAAGAGGAGGAAAAAAAGGGAGAGAGACGATAAGTACAACTAACCTGAAAAATAAGTGTGGCTACTAAGTGAGTCACTGCTCATAAAAACACTCTTAGATTACTTGTGTGCATCCATTTAATACGATAATGCACCGTAATGTGTGGCCTGCTCTCTCCTTGTGCAGTTTATAGTGATGACGTATGTACTCGCTGTACTGTGGCTGCTGGTGTTTGCCTTCTCAGCCTTGCCAGTGTACTTCTTCTACAACATGGATGCTACCTGCCACACTATTGATGTTCTGACTGAGACCCCAGCAAGTATCAATCAGCTCTGTGTTGATGCACGACAGTACGGTAAGAGAACCCCCTTCATGGCTATCAGTGTTACTGGCTTCTCATGCTAATTCAATTTACTTACGGTATAAATGAGGCGACGCATACATGTGCACGTGATGGCTGGGCCCTATGGGCTAAGGTCTGCCCACCAGGCGCTCTCCCTCGCGCACCCTCCCCATGCCTAGCTCCAAGGTGAGTCCCCAGTAACCCTATCCCGAGTAGGGTAAACTGTTCTCTTATAATGGTCATCCTGGGTGCCTCCTGGGTCAAGTGTTCCAGGCAGGGAGGAGGCTTCAGGGTAGACCCAGGATACGCTGGAGAGGTTATATCTCTCGGCTGTGCTGGTAACAGCTCAGTGTACCCCCGGATAAGCTGGAGGAGGTGGCTGGGGGGAGAGAGATCTGGGTTTCTCTGTTTAGGCTGCTGACCTCATGACCTGGCCTTGGATAAGCGGAAGAAAATGGATGGATGGAGACTAAAACCACACCAGTAAATATTAAAAATAAAAAACAGGCCAGTTTAGTTTAATTTTGGCTAAAGTCCCACCACAGATCAAGGATACCAGTAAGCCAGCAGCATTAGTGGTGAAAGCTCTACATTCTCTATTTTGCTCTGTGACCTCTTTATTTGGACTTGCATTGCATAAATATGGGAACTTACTGTGAGGCATATTTTAGTTAAAATGTTAAAACTTGTTTTTAAATTGTGTGTAAGATACAAATTTTTATAATTAAGAATTGCCCAAAGCAATCATTTAAAAAAAAAAAAATGCCATTGCTCATTTTCATATTCCAAAATAAAAAAGAGCCACATCCGGCTCTGGAGCTGCAGGTTCAAGACCTCTGCTCATGCCTTTCTGAATTATCCAGTCAACTGCAGTATAAGTCGCATGCTGTCAAATGACTTCAGTTAACTTGCAGATATACATTTGGATATGTGACTCAGCGGTGACAAAACTTTTGCTGCACACTGGCACATCGTGTCACAATCTAACTTTTCCCGTTCTTCCTCCTGACTCCTTACATCTTGCACGTTGGTCTCCTTAAAGGCCTAGTTTTTCAGTTTGTCAAATTCTAAAAATATATTAGAAGTTGTCACGCAACCCAAAGCTGGTCGAGACTTGTCTGCTGGCTTGATTGCACTCTGTCTCTATGGTACCCTTATTTGGTTTGTTAACATTTGTGAATAATTAGCACTAAACGCAAAGTGTTCCTGAGGTCATTGGGATCTCATTAGTTTTGCAGCAGTTCTGTCATATATCATAGTACTGATTAAATTAAAATCTCAGCAAGGCAAAGACACTGGAGGGAAAAGCCAGACGAAATCCTGAGGGGAACATCAATCTCTGTAGGCTACCAAGTTTCGCAGCAGCTCGCATGCCACTAAAAGACATCTTCCTAAAATCCCCAAAATGTCAACTTTCATTCATGCTCCGTGGGCTATGTTTGTACAGAATTTCATAGCAATCCAGCTAATGACTGTCAAGATATCGGTCCAGACTAAAAGTGTCGGCAGACCCACAGCACAGCACTGCCATCCCTGGAGCCCCAGAGTGTGGCTAAAACACATTTGCCACACAATGAGGCACACTGTTGCGCTGGGTGATTTGTTCTTTCATTGCACTGTCCTGAGGGTTAAACACTCGCTAGCACATCAAATGTGTATTAATCTGCAGCTGAAAATAGTCCCCAACACACACACACACACACACACAAGCACGCGCGCTATTTACTTCTGTTCGGGGGGAAGTTTGCTAAATCTTAAAGTGCCTGTTTTTGCGGCTTGATTTAAGAGCCACAGACCACAAAAGTCAAAAAGGGTTTAGAATGAACTAAATCATTGGTTGTTTTGGCCTTTTCGTGTAATTTTACGGACAATAGAACAAAATATAATGATGCTGTCTTTTTGTCTGTTAAGAGGTTATATTTGAGTAGATGAGTTAGAGTTTTTTCCTTTTTTGCTTTCGATAGGACTCTTGCCATGGAACGCAGTACCAGGGAAAGCTTGTGGCATGACCCTGTCCAATATTTGCAAGACAAGAGAGGTAAGTACTATAAAATAACTGCTGCGCTGCTGTCATGTTATACAATTTGACTGACGTGAAACAAATACAATAGGTTGTGTTCACTAACAAAAATCTCCCCCCTGCTAGTACCAAATGACCTATGACCTCTACATTGCTGCCTTTGCCGGCGCAGGCATCACACTCCTGGCTCTGGTGAGTGATTAGGCTGCAGTCCAGGCCAGTCTGGCTGCAGTTCTACAGTGTGGCAACATAACACTGCTCATGTGACTTCAGTGACGCTCCGAGTGTAGGCGACGTGGCATCTCAGGCCTCCATGACTGATGACTTTTGTACTATTGCTCTCTGTTCCTCTTTGTCAGCTGATGCAAACATCATAATAATGCTGTAATGTCTGGTGTTCCGGCCATGCAAGCAAATTGTGCAGCCATTATACTCACATGCTTCATTACAGAAGCTGTTATGTGGATGGCATCAGCTATCAAATTAAAGTCACTGTTGTGGATTTTTCTTCTGTTCGCTTGTTTTCTGATTCCTCTTGTCTCTTCTTGTCTTTTCATAGCTGACCTATACTGTGTCAACCACCTATAACTTTGCGGTTCTGCGGTATCTGGGGAGAAAGGGCATAGGTGCACGGTGTTAGGACCCAGCTTCCTGTCTTTTTGTGGCACAGCTTTACCACCAACAAGGGAGTTTAAATCGATGGAAACTCTTCTTTTATGTGATCTGCACAAAACCACGTCTGGCCCAGGACTTTTTAGAAAACCTGTTTATATTTTTACTTGTTATTCAGAAGTTATTGTTGTTGTGTTTTTTTTTTTCTCTTTTTTTTAATGGGTGTAATTTCTGTTTTGGAACCTTACTTTCATTCTTTTCGATGTGTTTCAATTAGTGCCAAGCTATTTGTGAATTATGGCTCTTGTCACTCGCCAAGTATGAAATGAATTTCTGCCTCCTGCTGTACTCACAAATAACACACCATTAACAAATTACCATATGTATTAAATGTCTACTAATTTGCGAGATGTGCAGGTAAATTGCAGCTGTTATGAAGAATTGGGAGATTAGAGTTTACTGTGGCTACCAACCATCACATCTGGCTGCCATGGTAGCAGACAAGCATGCGCATGCGATCTCATGCTGACCTCCTGGACTTTTCTCACGGACAGGAGAAAAGCCTCAACAATGGAGCCATGCCTGTTTTAAAAGCTAGCCAATAAGGAGCCAGTTCTGGGGGCCACCTGCACTATTACTCTCTGCCAGGGGTTATATTACATGTCAAGGGAGAGGGTCCTCTGGACAAAGAGAGGGTTAGACCTCTCCAGAGCCTCAGTGCAGCTCTCTTGGGACAGCAAGTATACACACACACACACACAGACAAAACGCGTCCACATGCTGCTGCATGACCCCCACCTCCCCCTGTAAAATGGATTCAGAGTGAGGGGACAAAGGGAATCTTATTTTGAATAGTTTCTTACTGACAAAGGGCCATTTTGTTTTTGTTTAGATCTAGTGAGGTCTGAAATTGTTTCTCATAATGTTGAGATGGCAGAAGCACTAGGTGCTTATACTTGAAGTAACCTCATGATATGAGACCAAAACCGCTTTGTTGAGGTGCGATACCCCCTGCTGGTAATGTTTGGCTGAGGTACTTAAATAGAAAAAGGACAGCTTTGTTTTGTGTCTAATTCTTTAGGGATTTTATTGTAGTTATTGTATAACACACTGTTTTTTACTTAATGTAGCTGAATTAATTTTTAATTTTATTTTTTTTAGATTTGGATATTCCTAAAAAACCAAACATTTGCAACCTAAGAATTAGACTTTAGTGGAAGCTTGGCATTGCTTCTGATATTGAATTTGTCAGGTTGCAGCAAGGTTTTTGTTTTTCAGATGTTGGTAATATTTAATAAAAAAAATGCTTTGAACTGTTTGTACAGATGGCCTCTGAAAACATTTGTTTGTAGTCTTTGTGAAACCTCGGTGTCTAGTGTATTATCAGAATATTATACTGGCGCTTGCTCCTTGGCTTTTTGCCACATCAAGAGGCCAAGGTGTTTTGTAAGGTGTTTTGTATTCTCTCCTCCTGTGTCCACAGGTGCACTGTTCCCTTCACTTGGCTGTGTACCAGGTGTACCTGAAGATGCTGAGACACAGGGCGAAAGAGGAGAAGAGAGGCTATGACCTGTATAGGAGACTGCGGAGAGACAGAGGAGAGATCCTGTGCTCTCCATACTCTGAAAACAACCAGTCTGACACCTCGTGACGGAATTTTCCCGTCTAATGTTCATATTATCTCCAGTTTAATCGTATCATAATGGTATATTTGAAATGTTGAGAGATGATACAAAAGCAGAAAGTTTTTTTGTTTTTTAGCTAAGCTGCTCCATATTTTTTCCTTTATTTTGCATATTGTGCATGTTACTAATTGCCATAGATTATGTACTTTTTCTCTTTTCCTTAAAAAAAAAAATTCTTTTGAAGGCAAACTTGAGGATTTTATTTCCTGCTCCAATATGATTTCACAATACACAGTGCATGCTTGATATCCTTCTAATGAAGGGAAAATAAAAATGCAGCACATAGTTTGATTTTTGTTCTTGAATGGAGAGGAACACTGTTCACCGTCTCTTAAGTTCCCACACATAGTCAGTCAGTGGCACTCAAGGTTTTATGCGATGAAATTCAAATGAGGCACATTCTGGGGTTAAACCTGAAGACCTGTTTCACTGAGAAATCTAAATGCTTCATTTTCACAATGTTTCTTATTACTTCGGACGATTGCTTTTTTTTTATATAAAATGAAGTAGCTACTGCTAAAGGGGAACCAATCTATATTTCAGTGACCCATTTATAGTGATAAAAACAGTTTAAGGTTTGTTATTAAAATTTAAAAACACTCAAGGTATATGCACAAGAAAAAAAAACAAGGTCTCCTTTTGGTTGGTTGCATGATTTATTTGTAGCCAAGCACTGTAGCGCATTCACGACAGCCTTGTCCTCGGTAGAGCAATAAGAGAAGTAAGGTAAGTTTTCCATTACAGTAACACACAATCAAGATGAACAGACTTAGCTTTCACACAGATTAACTCGTACTCCTCAGCTGAGCACTGAACGGATGTTAGGTGTCATTTTGTACATTATAAAAGTAATGCATTTAGCATAAGCTGTTAATGTGGACAAGCCCACAAAAAAAAAGCTTTTACATTCAATAATACATTAGACAGGGCTGAAGTGATACAGCAGATGGTATCAGGAGAGCAACATACTGTAGGTCATAAATATTGGATTCTCAGGCATGTCAGATTTCAGGTAAACACTGTGGTAAGCTACACTGTTGAAACAGGATCAAAACAAACCGTATTGTAAGACATTTGTCTCATTAAGGAAACATTAACACTAATGATAAGCAAACAGCCCTCATTTCTGCTTTGAATTAATATGGACTACCAACCTGATCTTAAAGGCCCTACTCCACAGAAAGAAAAAAAAAATCTAGTACTCAAACACAACCATGTGCACGAGCTGTAATAAGCCTACATTTCCAAAGAAGCATAGAATACATATAGTACGACAGTACCTGATTAGATTTGGTGCACTCTGAAAGTGAAGCGCTTGTAATGCTCATCATTAGTCTGCACGCTGACTGAAATATGACTCAGTTTTGACTTGGAAGGCAAACAACGTGATCTCAGGTTGACTGACGACACAAGACCACCAATGTAACAGCAACTGTTAGGAGAACATGGGGCTATAATGAGAACTTGTGCATCTATAAAATAGGAAATATTTCATCCAGTTTCTGCAACTGAATTTGTTGCTTTAGAAGATGCAGTATGAAATACTATTTCCAAGATCAAAAGAATAACAATACATTTAGATGTTAAATTCATTTTTTGACGAATTGTAGCTACATTACTGTTTTAAACTATAGAAGCAAACCCTTCAGGCAAACAGCAGTAGAGTCAACAGTACCTGTGGCACTAAATACTGTAAGAATTTATATAGGAGCGCAAAATCCATGTGGTCAGGCTATTTACTTTCAGCTAAGACCTTTAATAACTGGACTGACAGCAAAAAGCATGTCACACACTGATAAAACAAGGAGCCCCTCAGAACAGGCAAAGCTAAAATACTGGAATGTTAAGGCCTACTACACATTTCACAAGGCAGGCACAGGATTAAAAAAGTGCTATTAATATTTATAACACCTTCTACTCATCAGGAAAAGTGACTTTAATCTGTACCTGATCAAAACACTGAAGCCCAAGTTTGTTAGACAAAAATGTAAAACAAAACAAAAAAAAAAACACTTTGAAGGACGAAAATGTGCTTCACAGAGAAATAAACACCATCACCAGAAGTCCTACTTCTGAATTTTGACCAAAAAGAAACTGACCTTAATTTGCTTAGTAAACATGTACATAAATTACAAGAAATAAAAATAATAATTCCTGATTCCCTGACACATCCGGCTACAATGCGGTGCAGTGGAAGAAAATATTAATTGAATAAGGGTACCACAATTGTTTGCACCGATGCTCACATTCGAAACAGCAAAATTAAAGCTCACAGTTCCCTTGTCACAGAAGACAAACAAGGTCATCTTCCTTTTTGAGTGCAACAATCGTTTAAATAACCCGTGGCTTCAATGCTGTTATCTCACTGATGTGGGGAGTTCTGAAGCTCAATATTTGCCTGTACCAGGAACGCTGTCATTCACAGACAGTCAGTATCAAGAAAATACATTAGCTCTCCAACAACTGTCGACAAATCTCATGATTTTTTTCATGAACAGAAAGTGGACCATTTACTAGAGCTACTCTATGTTAAGCTGTATTTCCACCTGCGCCTTTCTTGTGATTCAATTTTTCCCTCAGACTATCATTAGGCTCTGTTTCCACCGCAGTCTTAAGACCCATATAGAAATTAGACATATTACAAAGGGCTGACTATTTTTTTAACATATGTGACTATCTAAAAACATAGTGACCATGCTACACTGGCTGCTTCTGTCCCTCTCCTTTGCACTCTGGCTCTGTCAGTGGTGTAGCTGTCTTGTTTGATAGGCACACACACACACACACACACACAGAGTGGCCACAGCGGACAAGATGAAACCTGCACAAACTCTGGCATAGGCCACTTCTCACAGGGTGGTTTAGGGGTAAGAGCATCTCTTCCAAATTCACCGACAACGCTTCTTCTATTTATTCACCTCGGTGTTTCCCACACAGATTTTAATTAGACAGTTGCCAACTTCTTTTTTTTTTTTTCATCCTTCTGAGAATTAATCCACACTTGATCAATTTACTAGTTGACAATGGCCACACTCTTATTTTAAAATTTTAGCTGCTGCTAATCAGCTAACCCTGGCACCTCCAATGCTGTGTTCCCCTATCAGCAGAATGAAAGTTCACAAGAATTTCTCGTCTCATGTACTCTGACTCCAGTTTTGGGCTACATCTGATGTTTTCTGTTCTGCTCTGTGCAGCAAGCCGCAGGTGGAGAACAGTTTCACGTCACTATGCTCAGCTCACTAAAGGTGGAGAGATGAACACAGACAACCGCCCCCAGATGCAGTTCCAAGGAGGTGAACATTTGTATTTGGACATCTGCAGCATGAGAGACTCAGCGGACAGACAGCTGAA
>VUQK01011501.1:40324-55653 GCA_015106715.1 Bujurquina vittata
TGTTTTTATTTCTAGTTGTGGTTGTTTATGCTTTGGGATTTTGTTATCATAGTCTTGTTTCGTGTTTTTATATTTTTGTTGAGTGTATTTGGCAATTAAGAGTTAGAGGAGCACATTATACAAGACTCTGTTTAACGTCATTTAAGAAAGTGTATAAATGCACCCCTGGTACCATCACAATTAGAATCTAAATGTGGGTGAAACACTGACCTCTCTCGTTTACTCAACCACAGCTGTTCACTCTCAATCTTAACCAGGCACGAGGAACCAACTTTGAGAGATGTGCTTAACAACAGTAATCTCTGAGGTAGGGCTGCAGCGGTAACCGGTTTCACGGTATACCATGGTATTAAAATGCATGGTTATCATACCATCGATGTTTTCTTATTACCGGTAATAAGGAAAAAAGGCAAGCCAGCGGAGAATTTCACGCACGGATGCGCAGCTCCGCTCCGTCTTGCCTACGCCGCTTTCAGGTACACAGCGGCGAAAATGGCGACAGATTTAACCTATCTCCATCCACCTAAAACAAACACACAAAAAAACCCAAACGCTAAACTAAAATCAGCAGTGTGTGAGGATGGTATCCTGTTTGCAAACAGTGCGGAAGAAAAGTGTCCGCTAAAGGAGGAAATACTTCAAACTTGTTCTCACGTCTACGACACCATCCCTCCGTGCACATTAAAGTAGGTATCTCGTTAATACCCGTCTGTCTAACAAATGCTCGGTCCATACGCTAACCACCAGCAAAAGTGCTGAGTCATCAGAACTACAGACACGCCGTTGCCCATGGCCGCGCATGGGCATCCAGCTATGCTGGACGCGCATGTCCGTGTTCAGGGCCTTTCCGGACGTGAAAGACGGCACACTAACTTAGCAGAACATTCGTGTTATAAAGCAGTCAACAGTAGTTGATCAGACACTGACCCAGGCTCAGTTTCTCAGATAATAACTATGTTTTTCTGATGATACATAATTTTACTCAACATTTTAAATACAGGGTGTTTAATTCTAAGAGTACATATGTCTGTGTGTACTCATACTCCTGCACTTTCTCTCACAAAGATTTTTTTCTTTCTAAAGAGACAGATTCATTTTTGTTTACAGATTTGGCTATTTCCTCATTCTAATATTGCAGTTTTTACAAATAAAATTAAAACAGGAGGTCTATAGGAGACATTTTAAACAAAACTGTCATTAAAATGGTTCCAAGTACAATAAAAATAATTTGTTAAACAAAAAACTTCGTAATTTCTTTAAGGGTCAGTGTAACTTATAATAATATTTGTGAAATACGGTGATAACGCGGTATTTTCTGAGACAATTATCTTACCGTGAAAATCTCATACCATTGCAACCCTACTCTGAGGTAAGCCTCGAAGTAAGCTTAATTAAGTCGGAAATAGGCTATCAGTCAAAAAGGTTTAGTGCTGCTAACATTATTACCACAGTTTCTAAACTTTGAGAATGCTCCAAAGGGGCTTTTTGGAGGTAAAAAATTTCACAGAGAATTTAATCTAGACCTTTGTCCCTTTAGTGGAAACACACGAGTCCTTTCAAAGGTTCCTACACAGCTTTACTGAGCAAAAGGGAGCGCATGCTCTTCAAAGGGGAACCGGTATATTCTTTCTTCCACTGCATTAATGTAAAATTATATCATTTTGATTAAAGTTAATCCCTTAAAAGCACTAGCTGCTACAGTCCCTGCACAAGGAAAGTTGAAGCTGGGAATAAATATTTGTGTCATACCACTAGCAGCACAGATATCAGGTGTGCCTGTACCTTTGTAGGAGCAGTAATTTAACATTCAAGAAACCAGCAGAATTCTTCACACACCTCCTCAGAGCAGGCGTATGTTCATATTATCTTCAGGGGATACTGCCGTCAGTACCTTGCACCTACAGTACGCGTACCATAAACAATATATGACTGGCTCTTAAAACTACCACAGGCAAGTTTCAGCCAGAGAGATTAACACAGGGTGGATTCACACCCGCGCAATCAGCAGCAAGACGCTCGAGAGGTTTTGCGGTTGCCATGTAGATCAATAGTACTACTCAAGAGTGTGTGGTCAATCTGGTCCTCAGCAGCCAGAACCTCCCTGACAGCTGCCTCAAACGCAGCGGTGACATTAGTGTCATCTTTAGCACTGGTCTCAAAGTAAGGACAGCAGCCGTTCTCTTCACACCAGGCCCGTGCTTCATCTTCCCCAACCTCCCTCTGTTCCATGTCTATCTTGTTGCCCAGTACGACAAAAGGAAAGCGCTCGGGGTCTTTGACATCAGAGTAGTACATGAACTCCTTCTTCCAGCTGCCCAGGTTCTGAAAGCTATGCAGGTCATTCACAGCAAATGTGAGCAGGCAGCAGTCAGCACCCCGGTAGAAGGGTGTGCGTAGTGACTTGAAGCGCTCCTGACCTGCTGTGTCCCAGATCTGAAGGGTGACAAGGCGTCCATCCACCTCCAAGTCCCGGTTAAGGAACTCCACACCAATGGTGTGGAAGGACTGGGAGTCGAAACGGTCTGTGACGTAGCGGTTCATCAAGGAAGACTTGCCCACTCCACCATCTCCCAGCAGGATTACTTTGAGCAGCAGATTCTTCCCACTCATCATGTCACCCACCCAGCTAGGCCTCCTCACAGGGTTAAAGGCCTCCCCACCTGGTGGTAGACCAGGGTGAACTGAACCTGGAAACAGGAAAAGCACAAAAGAGAAGTGGAAATTATTGCTGGTCAACAGGAAATGAAAGATAATGACTTCTCAGAAAACATTTAAAACCCAAAGCAGTCTGCTGGTTTGTATTCGCTGGTGATTCCGGAGTAGGGTAATTACAGGAAAAGCCAGCAGCCACAGCACCACTGTTATAACATGAAGCAAACCCTTCTGCATAATTAAAGCCACACGAAAGATGTGTAATGGCTGACTAGCTTCAGGGACAGAATGATGGGGTGAAGGACCGAGATGCCTGCCAAAAGGTCCCTGGCATAGAAAAATACAGGGAGCAGTCAACACTATTGTTTACGACATGAAACTATAATCCTAACTCACGATGATCCACACATTATACACTAAAGTGAACAGATGTCAACTACAGATTGGGACATCAACATTAAAAATGAAAGAAAACATTAAGTTTTGTGGCACAGAGAAAACCTCTGCGCCACAACAACAGGTTGACCATAAAGCCGATCTGGACACCACCACTGCACCTGCGCAAACCACAAACATGTACCAGCTTGTCAAGACTGTGGCTATTACAAAAGCAACTCTTACTGAACTCTTCTGTAGATGCTGGTTGTGAAACTGTCCGTAAAGTGCTTCGGAGCAGAAGCTAACAAGGAACCGAAACAGGCAAGACTCCTAAATGCCGTCATACGAGACAGTAAAAGCGGTAATGCTGTGTGCAGCGGGTTTAGCAACCCTTCCACTAAACTAGCAAGCTAGCAGACTAGTCTGATGCCTTGTTGACATCCCATCCCGGTCAGGCTAACCATTAGCTCCAGTTTATACGCGGCTTAAAGCAGTTTTAGAAAACGATGCAGTTACCAGCGCTGCTATCGCAGCGGCACCGTGCTTCTATAACTGAACGCACTGGTATAAAGAGTTATTGCTACTTACCCTGTTTCTGATAGTTAACACTGTGCGGCTGTCCCGCTACCCCACATCTCACTGAGATTGAGTGTCGTGACGTGCGCGCCCCGTCGCGGACCTGCACGTGCACAGCGCCCAAACAAAGCGGGGTCCTAAAGTCCGCAAAATGAGCGGAACTTCGGAGCTGTAAACAAAGCTGCTGTTGTAGTGATTACCGATGTTTCTGTCTGTTATGTGTAATATATTTTCTTATATTGGTAAATAGACTGTAGTAAACAGGATTTATTAAGGGGTTCTATATAAAATAAAGACATGACCTGTTTTGCAAGTATCTTTATGACTGTGTTGTTGTGCTGTACCTACATTATAAATATCAATCCAGTCCTTTTTGGCCACTTAAAATATCTTTGTAGAACTGTGATGTTGTATATTTTACTATTTTTGCAACCAGATCTCTCTTGAAAAAGCGACAGACTGGCTGGAATAGGATAAGTGGAAGAATGGATGGATGGATGATCGATGGATGGATGGATTTCAGTGTGAATAAAAGCTGGATTTATGAAAAATATATGCAAATTTCACTACATCTTAGTATCTGCATTGCCTCCTTTTCCTTCCGTGAAGTCATGCAGTCCTGCTGGTTGCACAAGCTTTTGTAAAAACCGGTAAGCCATGTTAGCCAAGTTTGATTTATTGACGCTCCAGGAAGCTCTTGATGATGTCAGAAATGTTTGAACCACTGTGGTATCGTTCTCTCATTCACATAAATGTTAAATGTTAAATTTGGATTGTCAATAAATATGTACCATTTTGCAACCCACACAAGGAATCTGAGCAGTATTTTCAGTGGCCACTACTCATCCTCTGAGATCACTACTAAACATCTTTTGAAGTGGCTTTTCTGTCTCTTAGCAAACAAAATCAGATGCACTGAGCCTCTGATGGTGTGACCACCTGATAGGTCTGCCTGATGTTACTCTGGATGCAATTTCATCATGGCACTGACCTTCTTAGAGGGTAACTTATAAGAAACTCTGTCTAGCCATGATGTGACACTGACTTCTGGCACTGTAACTTACACAAACATCTCAGAACTGAGTTATAATGTGAGACTGATATGATTTTTGAAAAAAAACAACAAAAAACAGAATTATTAGTTTTCTTTTCTCTCCCTTGGTGAACCTTACGAAAACTGCTCATTTCAGTCTTTACCGCTGACCTCTAAATGTCTCCCCTAGGCTTTAAGTTTCCACATCGCACCTGCGAAAATAGAAAACTGGACCATGATTGGTTCCCCACCTCATTCCAACATTGCAAATTCATCTTTTACATGCCAGTTTTAAACTCTGGCATGTAAAAGATGCCAGATTGACAGTGAAAGTTCTCACTTTAGCAGAGAATATGAAGACAGCCTGCAGTGTAAAGCTTTGTGCATACATCCTTTTGCACAGTCAGACCTCAAAGAAGTAAAAATAGTAAAAATGAAAAACTGTCTCTGCATATTGTGGAACAATTTCAAAATGATGTTCCTGAATGTAAAACTGCGAAGACATTAAATATCACATTATCTATAGTACACACAATCATCAAAGGAATGTGAATCTGGAGAAATCTCTGTGCAGTGTGCACAAGGGGCAAGGCTGAAAATCAATATTGGATACCCGGGATCTTCAGGGCTTCAGGCACCAATGCATTAAAAACAGGCATGATTCTGTTAAGGAAATCACTGCATGGGCTCAGGAACACTTCCAGAAATCACTGTCTATGAGCACAGTTCACCGTGCCATCTGCAAATGCAGGTTAAAGCTCTATCATGAAAAAAGAAGACATGTGAATGTGATCCAGAAACACTGCCATCTTCTCTGGTACATTATATGGTACAACACATATAATGTATATTTATGCTGGTTTGCATTTTTATTGCTCATAAAAAATTAAAAATATCCAAGAAAATATAGTCCTATTATGAGTGTTATTTTAAAAAAATATATATATTTATATATATATATAGTACATTGTAGCAAAAATGCTTTAAGCATCAAGATGAGTCCAAACTTGCTGCTGCTGACTGTGTGAGCTAGTCTCATTCCCAGGCTGTAGGTGACGCTACAACGAAATTAGTTTGCGACCCAAAGAAGAAGAAAATCAGGACTGGAAATAAAAAGTCAGCTGTTAACTGATGTTAGGGGGTATTTACGCAGCCCCGCTCATTAAAGCAGGCTTTTACGAAAAATAGCTTCAAATGTTTTATTTTGTTAGATAAGGAAAAGGGCACTTTAATGCGTTTCCCGCGGAGAAAATGGCAGGAAACAGTGTGAATGCTCTGCTATTTCTCCATGCTCTGCAAATACTGACACCGTAGAGTAAGTCGCTGGATTGTTTGCGTAGCGAAATGAGTTACAACTGCGTTCATAGAGCAAAAAGACTCACGACTACTAAGATAGACAGCATTTTTAATAGGTGTCTTTGTTCATTTCACCCATGCAGATGGCGGGTAGGAGCAGGCTGCTGCCCTGTGCGTGTCTGGGGCTTTTCGGGGTCCTGTGCTGGGTCTGGGTCTCCTTTGCTTCCTTTCCGGATGACCAGCTGCTTCCCCTGGAGGCCTTGGATGCAGTTGATCGAGGAGCCTTTCAGCCTCAGAGTGCTCTATCAGACATGGAGTTTGCCTCCGTGGTTTCATACAGGGGACCAGGGAACAGCGACCGTCGCAGTAACAAGGAGCTCCCCATTCTCCTCTGGTGGAGCGGTGGGCTGTTCCCGCATTTTCCTGGCGACACTGAGCGCATTGACTGCGCCACGTCCTCCTGCCTGGTCACAAGCAATCGAAAGGTAGGATACTTAACCTCCTAAATACCTTTCATGAATCTCCTGGCAGAGACAGAGGGAAGATGCATGCACACATTAATAATAATTAGTTTCTCAGGTTGCTCTGGAACTAATCTTGGGTTTGATCTTGAAAGGTGCAGCTTTACAAACGGACAACATCCATCATCTTTTATGGGACAGACTTCCGGGCATATGAGGCACCTCTCCCTCGTCTCTGCCACCAGACCTGGGCACTGTTCCACGAAGAGTCACCTATGAATAACTATGTCCTCTCTCACGGGCCGGGAATCCGGCTGTTCAATTACACCGCCACGTTTCGCAGGGATTCAGACTACCCCTTGACCCTCCAGTGGCTTCCCTCTCTGGAGTACTTGTTGGAGGCTGTAGCCGTGTCCTTGGAAGAGAAGAACCGCCTGAGAAGGGAGGGTCTGGCTCCAGTGCTCTACATGCAGTCTCACTGTGATGTACCGTCAGACAGGGACAGATACGTAAAGGAACTCATGAAGTACATAAAGGTACAGTTTCATTGTAGCAACTATAGTGAAAAAGATTTCCCAGTTTCAAAATAATTGTTTTAATTTGTGGAATTGTTTTGTAGTCCTTTTTATTCATGGCATCTCGTATCATTTGAAAGAAACATTTATCAGTATATTATTTTTAATGGTTTGTTTTCTGCTTCACACAAATGTCAGTATAGTTTCTTATCGCCTTTTATGTTGAACGCTGCAAGTAAAATAAGTATGCGCTGCACAGTAGATAAAAATCACCAATCATTGTGCTTTCAATTGCAGTAACAAATGTGTAAATGATTTGTAGCTATAATGCTCAGTGGAGTATTTGTGAATTTCCATCAGGGCATGGCGCATTAGAGTCAGGCCCTTTAAATCTGTCATTGTGTTGTGATTAATCTCTTCCCAGATACAGCTTAACTGTGTCCTCCAACTTTCCCATTCTCCACACATTGTCTCTCTGTAGGTCGATTCTTACGGGAAATGCTTGAACAACAAACCCCTACCAGAATACCTGGAGGACACAGCCACTGCTACTGGTGAAGAACCCAAATTCATGAGTTTTGTTGCACGCTACAAGTTCCACCTGGCGCTAGAGAATGGCCTGTGTCCAGATTACATGACTGAGAAGTTGTGGCGGCCTCTCCACCAGGGGTGCGTTCCCGTTTATCGAGGCTCCTCCGTGGTGACAGACTGGATGCCCAATGACCACTCGACAATCATTGTAGATGACTTCCCCTCACCCAAAGCTCTCGCTGACTTTCTCATAGGTCTAGATGAGAATGATGATGAATATGCTAAATATTTAGAGTTCAAGAACCCAAGCCGGATCACTAATACTCGTTTGCTAGAAGCACTGGAGACCCGTGAGTGGGGGGTTAATGACATGAGTAAACCCAACTATTTGAATGGATTTGAATGTTACGTGTGTGACCAGGAGAATGCACGATTAGCAGCAGAGCGAGCACATAAGAAGGCCCCTAAGACGAACCAACCTCCTCAGCCTAAAATGGCCAGTAACTCTCACATGGGATGCCCACTCCCCAGCCCGGGGTACGGAGAAGCCCAGGACTTGCCTTCAGATGATGGGTGAGTTTGTCTTAAATTAATCACTGCACCAGGTGTGAAAAGTTTTTTCTCTCTCTCTCTACTGAAATGTGAATAATAATGTCCTGCAGGGAGCGAAATCAGTCTGTTTTAATAGTCTAATTAAAATATCCTCTGTGATGAGCCTAATCTGTTTGTTTATCTGTCCACAGATGGTTGCAAATATGGCCTCAGGATTACTGGCAGAGCCTCGACCAAGCAGAGGGGCTGGAGTCTCTGATAAGACACAACGAGTCAGAACCTTCTCTGCTGTGGAAGCACATCCAAAACATTGCTGTGAGCAGAGCCAGAGGAAAACAGTGACACAGGACTTGAAACAAACACAGGATGGAGTCCATCCAGGATTATAGGGGTGTCCCAGATTATGCATACCCTCTTGTTTAAATGAGGGAATGAAGCAGACATTGCTCATAGTTTTGCACCGGAGCCAAAAAAACCCCCTTTTACCCATGTGAGTAGTTTAGTTATACTAAAACAAATTTTGCTATTCTATTCAGCTGACATTAAACTTTGCCTTCATCCCATGCTCAGTAATGGGAAAATAATGTTGTAGACTGTTATATGCCAATATTTTCAACTTCTTTTATCACCGTAACTGAGATTCCATTATACTGCCTATAGTTAGCATTAACTACCTGGAGGACCATTGTTCCAGATGGGCACAGTCTCATGGGATGCAGCTTTTCATTGGACTGGGGCAGAGCCAAAGACTTGTCTCCTGTGCCACGGGAGCTCTGCCTAACTGTGTGTGAAGACCATCAAGACAGTAGCCAAACGACTGCATTAGCATCTTCACAGTTACTCAGCAGGTAGCTGATGGTTATTAGCGAAAGTCCCATTTACGTGCAAAGGTATTGTGACTATGCAAGAAATATATTTCACTAAGCAGAGGAGAGAGGCAAATGTAAATTTAGTACAACTCTGCAGTGGGACGTTGCCGCTGTATTTGCAACAGTAGTTCTCAGGATCAGCTCAGCTCGGAACAACTCTGAATTTTTGTGTTTGAATATCATCTTTTCTGTTACATCACGGTAGGACCATGTGAAATAATTTGTAATCATTCTTTTCTAAAACATTCTTAAGACTCATTCTAGCAAACTACTTTTATATGATGTGTTTACACCAGGATTATAGAAATTATTATTTTATTTTGCTAATAAAGCATCATACACGCAAACACAACATTTTGTATCAAGAAGAGCAAAATAAGTAAACATTTTGTAACCAAGTTCTTTTTGTTGCTAAATTCTTAAAATCCCACTTACCAATATTAGTCTGTTCACATCAATGTGTCATGTCGGACAGACATATCCTTCATAATAAACTGAAGCAGATAAAGCTTTCACCACCATCACAACACAACATTTAAAATATACCATCATCAAGTCTATGTAATTAATCACTGGCCACTTCAAACTATATTAATGATGAGTTAAAAAAAACACAGTCCAAACTTTGAAAAAGAGCAGTTCTCACTTTGTGTGTAAATTAACATGACAGAAAGGGAGCAAGATAAGAGTTTGCAGAGCTTTGATGATCAGATCGCAGCGTAGCAGGTGTCGCAATAGACTTTCCCACGCTGCAAGAACATACTGTGGAGAAGGTCTCCCATAGGTTTCCTGCACCCCTCACACTGAAAGATAAGAAAGCCGTGAGATAAAACTTATAATATTATTTTTGCAATCCTTAACACGTTGCAGGCAAATGATCTCAGCCACAAAAACTCAGTTAACTCGTTAAATTTGCATGGATGGACAATAATAACAAACGTGATTTATATTACTGCTGTTGGTAAACATAAATTTTACTATGCAGTTCTTCATATTGGCCAAACCTTTTTTTTTTTTTTTAAAGGTGTATTTTCTCTGGATTGCATCTTCAGGAGATTTGTGTCAGACCAAACACTAATTACCTTGAAGCAGTCGGGGTGGGAGTTGATATTGAGGTGATCAATGGTAATCTTGGCATCATTTCCCACCTGCTCTCCGCAGTATGTACAGGTAGATGACAGCGGGCTTCTGGAGTAGCTGAATGAGAAAAGATAGGTTGACCACTGAGTCAGGAACAGCTATTGTGCATCTGTAGCTCAGTCTGGTTAAATAACCCGATCTTTGGAGTCCTTTGTGAGGGAATTTAATAAGTGTAAATAATCCTTTGATGTCCCCGCTTAGCCTCTTAATGAGTAGGCTTGGTGGAATTTCTGCCCTGTTGCGTGCACGTATCTGGTTTTGTCAGCAGCGGAATTAACAAAGCGGGAAAGAAGGGGCTCTGGCTTATAGCTGTGGCTGCGGGTTTAAAACACATTTAGGGAATTGTGTTGTTTGTGGAGGTGCTGTTGGGGTAAATAAGAGGCTACACATGTTCCAACACTTGAAATATGCAGCTGTATCAAACAGTTTAAACAGTAAATCATTCAAGTTGAAGTGGCAGTCATGATAGAAATACTGAAAAAAGGTGAAATGACTTAAGAAAATGAAGTGTAAGCACCATGCCAACCCCCATAGACTCCCATGTTAAAATAAACAACCTTAAAACAGGAATAAAAACATGTTTACAGCCTGGTACAAAAAAATCTTTTTGGAGTCTATAGCTCATTTTTATCTCCATGACAACTGCATGCTCAGTGACACAGGCAGCACACCTATGGCAAACACTAAATGAGGCTGAAATGTCAGTTCGTGTGTCAAGGCATACTGAAGGTAAAGTAAATGGAAAAACAAAACAGAGATAGCAGCTGAAGTGCTCCAACTGTGAGAAGTGAAAGCAGGCGCGGTGGCAACAGGTTAAACGCACACGTCTGAGGGAGTTTGAAGTGTAATTAAAAGGAGTTTTGAAAAACAGATGAATGCAATTTAAATGGCATTAGTGAAAGAAGATGAACTACCATTTAAAGAGAAGGGCATGAAAGCAGTTGAGGTGTTGAGGGAGAAGTAGGGCTCGGCTTGAGAGATTGTGTTACCTGGAGTAAAGACTCGGGCTGCTGTAAGAATAGCTGGTGGAGCTTGAAGTCAGATAATCTGACCTAGTATAGAAACAAGAGCGATAAGTAAATTATCATGAGGGCAGCTAGAAGCACCCCCCACCCCCCAGCAGTATTTTATATCAATATGGTAATTGACTGTAAATAATTTATCGGCCTTACCTATTGACCTCGTCTCTGGGGTTATGCAAGGATGTCTCAGTTGCATTGACATATTCTTTCACAAACACAAACGGCCTTAAAGGAGAAGCAGGTGAAAGAAAAAGTGGGTTATTACATACAGTTGAAATAGATATATACTTGTGGTCAGACGTTTACATACACTCATCGTGGGAATGAGTGAGCTTTTAATGATTTCTTTGAACTCTTCTTTTTTCCAGGGTGGAATGATTGCACAGCATACACCTTTCATGACTTTAAAAAGCAAAAAATTGGGTGCACAAGTCTCTAATTCACACCAGGTAAAAAGTATGCATACAGGCTCAAATATGCTGTATACATATGCTCACTTAAATCTTTTAATAAGTGGTGCTGAAGGTTGTCTTTTAACTTGACATACGCAAGACCTGCTAGCTTCTCCTTAGTGATCACAGCTGACTACAACTGGTACCATTAAAAGGATTTGTTTGACAGCACTTGTTGGATTGAGCAGTACTCAGAACGATAGAACAATCTAAGGAACTCAGTGCAGATCTAAGAAGGAGAATAGCTACACAACCTACATGGACCAGCCAAACGCCTTTTGGAGAAAGGGGGAGTAGAGATGAGGCTTTCAAGCTTGAGAAGACCAGCTGTCAAACATTGTGGTGCTCTGGGGCTTTTTTGCTGCCATTGATACTGGTACATTGCTGAAAGTGGGTGCAATAATGAAGGAGGAGGACTACCTCCAAATTTTTCACCTTCACCTCAAAACAGCAGCTAGATGGTGGATGGACTTGTACACAGTCGGGTGTACCAACAGGACAATGATCCCAAACATATAAAAGGTGGTTTTGGAATAGATAAAGCAGGCTCATATTAATCTCCTGGCATGGCTTCAACCCTACTGGAAATTACTTAAAAGTCAAGTCTGTGGCAGGAAACCAACCAATTTAAATGAACTCTACCAATTCTGCCAAGAATTGTGGTAAAATATTCAGCCAGATTTATGCCAGAAGCTTGTTGATGGCTACCAAAAGAGGTGCAACTTGCTAAGGGACATTCAGTTATTGGAGGTGTGTGTACACTTTTGACCTTGTGTGGATTAGAGAAAATCCTAAATAAATTAAACAATCATTCCATCCTGGAAAAAGAACCATTCAAAGGACACATTGAAAGCCAGTCATTCATGCCCATGTAAACCTTTTGACCACAACTGTATATGCTGTCAATCCAAATTGAAAAAAGTCACTCACTTTTTGGTTTCAGGTTCTGGGGTTGGGACTCGCCGCTCTTCTCTTATGGTCCTGGAATAGGTGTCAAAACTGGGGGCAGAGTACAGCAACATTAGTCTCATCTTTCACTCAGTGGTGACATTAGTGTGATGGGTTATACAGAAGGACTCCACATCTGTCAAATGCAGATCAGGAGATAATCACTTTCTGCCACTGCTTGTTAATAGCATGCTGGTTAACGGGCTGTGATTTGACAAAAGGACATCTCTAATACACATCACTATTCTGACATCTGGAGGCTGATAATTAGAGGGAAGGAAATGAGGGCAAATTGAAAGACAATGGAAGAGCAGATCTTGTCATTCAACTTTAGAAATAGTGTTGAATCAAAACTCTGTCTACTCGGGTGTCATAAAGGAGTAGCAGGTAAGTTTAAATACAGTTATGTATGAAGCGGATGTGGATGCGTTCCAACAGCATTTGGCCTAATTCTCTCACCGCCTACTAAAAACGAATGTGTTCCAAAGAGACAAAGGCAGATCCAGAAGGTGAAAGCGTAACACAAACCCACATGTCCTAAATATTTAAAGGCGTGCGTTTGTTTTTGGATACATTTCATAAAATAAGCATTTATTCCACTCGTTGAATAACAGGTAAATTTAAGTTTCAAGCAGTAGCGCATCATTGCTCAAATTTCTAGAGGCATAAAAGCTTTTTTTTTTTTAAAAAAAAAAAAGAGAAGCAGATAGGAGGAGAGTTGTTACAAAAGTGAGAAAATCAACAGACGAGAGAGAAAATAACCCTCTGCATTATGCTGTCTGACTTTACAAGATCATAAACTTACCGATCCATAGAGGGCTCAGGCTCGCTATGTATCTCCCTGGAAAGTAAAGAAAACTGTGTTAGACTTTTATAGTAGGCTGAAGCAGTCAATAAGCTGGACGCAATCCAGCAAAGAAGACTACTGCATTTTTTAAAAGTGTATGAAACTGATCTTTCTGACTCACAGCTCCACCGGGGTCACGCTTTATTGACCAAGTGTGGTCTACTTTCTATAATACTGCAGCATTGCCTAATGTGAAGCCCTCCTTCCATGCAGTGCGATTGTAAACTTCATTTATACATTTCATCGGCTCTTAATGTAAGTCTTTCTCTCTAATCTCTCCAGTTTTTAATCACAAGATATAAAGAAAAATTTACCAACCTGATGATCATGGTTCTGATTGTCTTTGTAACCTCGGTGCTATAAAACAGAGGAAATTACTGCATTATAACAAGTTTATACAAGATATTGCAATACTAAAGTAAAAATAGAACAAGTTGAAAAAATTAATTATTCTCAGACTGAGCTGGCAGGATGTTTCATCTTGTGTTCAGCTTTCTTTCAATTAAACGCTTGACAGCCACTGGATTTTAAGCCGCTATAGTCAAATCCTGCTGAAATAGTTTGTAAAAGGTGCTTTAATGTACATTTAATGAGCTTAGCCATAGCAAAGATACCTTCCCTGGTCCTCTTCCTCCTCTTCTTCCTCCTCCTCCTCCTCCTCCTCCTCCTCCTCCTCCTCTCCTGTAGTAGTGTCGATAGTATAGACAGTGGGCGATGTCCATCTGTTCCACGGAGAGCCAGTCTCAAGGGACCTTGAGCACAAACAAAGACATGAGCATTGGAGGATGACAAATTCACATGATATTTGTTGTCCCAAAAACAAAGGTGGGAGGGGCCTTTTTTTTTTTACCACAGTTGTGAGGGAAAGTAGTAACAAACATATATCTGACCTATTTTCATCAGCACCAGTGCACAATGTCTTCTGACTCAGTGAGCAGATGCTGCGAGAGTCTCGCTATTTCACCGCGGTGAAAGGGAAGGAGGTTATGGGAATAAAAGGAGCCCGTATCCAAGATGACTTACTTTCGCTCAAACATGATGACCGTCTTTTGATCTTCAGCTTGCTCTTCTGCTTCTGGTTGTGCTTCTTGGCTGAGAGGGGAGGTACATTGAAAGGCTTTTAACACGCAATGGACACGGATGAGTGAAAGGAGATGAATGAAGCACAGAGTGTGTAGTGCGCGGGTGTAAGAGTAAATCAAGGCATGCCATCACCTCTCCTCTGTGTTAGACTGCTGAGCTGTGCTGGTTTCCCGTGTGTCTGCCCATGACCGCTGAGTGTTGAGGCTAAAAGAGCCAAAGTGGAGAGAAAGAGGATTCAGGAGTTGTGACAAATGAAGCATAACAGACACCGCAAATACAGGAAGGTTTGAGAATAGGATTTGTGCAGGGCCACAGTTTTCCTTTGTTTCCTGTTTCTCAATCACAGATCCATCACACGGGCGTGCAACTAAGTTGGTTCAGTACCTTGTACTGTTTTTGTTGGTAGGTATGATGTCATCTGCGAGGAATTGCAAAGCATCTCTGCGCACACTGTCAAACACACAAAAGAAGAAACATCAGCATGACGCAATAAGAATTTCTATTTTCTTTTGCATTTATGTTTCCTATAATGCTGAGCGCCAACTAATGAGTATTTCTAATTATAGGAAATGATAATTCACAGGATTATTTTCCCCCTTCACTGGTTTATGTGTGAAAGGCCAGAAATTGGTGAACAGTGTCCATCGCAATATCCAAGAAGCTGCTGCAGTGTCTTTAAATGTCCTATTAAAAACCCTCAAGACTTCCAGCACACAACAAGCAGCAAATTGATTCTGTGTTTGGTGACTAATAGAGTCACTGATGAATCATTTCAGTTGCAAGTCCGTCTCAGGTGGTAGAGCAGGTTGTCTATAAATCCTGGGATTGGCGTCATTTGGTAAGACACAAAACAACAAGCTTCTCCCAGCGGCGGACAACCCCCCTTCCTCACAGTTCCAGCGCAATTATTGTGTAAGTGTATAAATGGGTGCATAGAAAACTCATTGTGGGAAAACATCAATACAGACAATATT
>VUQK01011503.1:9434-27064 GCA_015106715.1 Bujurquina vittata
CCCTCCTCAGACTTTCCACTCCCTCTCCTTTCCTCCCATCTCATCCACTGGCAAGGTTGCCTTTGTGAATATGCAGATAGTTATTTAGTTTTGTGTGTGTGTGTGTGTGTGTGTGTGTGTATACAGCTGATGCTGATCTATGCATGTGTGCCTTTTTATACCGCTCAGATGCACTTCTGTGTTTATGTTTACATACTACCATCTACATATGTTTTTTAATGCATACCTCTGCATTAGTTTATGCCCATCTTTCATTGGAGTGTGTGCCTTTGCATGTTCCACAATAGTCATAAGTCTCTTCTGCACTATGTGTGTGTGTGTGTCTCATCAGCTGATGAGGTGTTTACTAGGTTCTGTCTTTAGCCTGGAGGGAGCCCAAGCACACTCTTGTCCCAGCCACCACATACTAGAGTAATTGGCCTTTTCACACTGTATAAGCTTCATTACCAGCACCCTTATTTGCATTGCAGAATGTAATGTGCCACAGAGTATAAGGAGTGAATGCATAAACAGTTTTGGTTCAATTGATTTTAGGAGGGTTTGGGGCGTGGGGCTTACAATGAATGATTTAGAAGGCCCACCAAGTGCAGCAAAATTTCCCTCCTGCATTTGTCATTAGGCCCACTCAGCTTTTAATGGTTCAGTTTCAAATCATTATATACGTCTCAGTGTTTGCCACATTTTTACCATGAGTAAGACAGTCAGTGCGTTGAGGCAGTAATCAGTGAGTTAGTGCAAAGTGGGGTATCGGTGAGTTTCAAAACTGCAATCCAAAGCTGTGGCAAGAATTATGTTAAGATGAGATAAGATAAGGCTTTACTGATCCCACGCCGGGGAAATTTACTTGTTACAACCAGCTCAAAGCAAAAAAAGTAAGGTAAATGAAAAAAAATGAATAAAAAATTATTAATTAAAGATTATATTAAGCAGATTATGTACAAAAAGAAATAGAATATATTTTCATATATATATGTGTGTGTGTGTGTGTGTGGTGTGTATGTTATACTTTTATTAAAAGTACAGCAAGTAAATGAACCAGATTACCTCTGCTATGAGTAAAAACAGGATGGGATCTGTGTCTAACATGATATGATCTTGTAAATGGGAGAAAAGGTATGAACGGAGCGTTCAGTCACTTATGAAGTTTCTGTAGGTGGTGTTTTTCATTGTATTGTTTGCTCTCTCTGTCCTTTCTCGCTGCTAGGCTCTTACTTTGTTTGTTCTTAAAATAAACTGTTGATTTTTTTTCTGTTCTTTCTCTGTATATGGCACTGAAAATGTGCTGCCACATTTAGTGAGATATATTGTGAATGTGCGTGGGTTATTATCCTAAAGCTGAACTTTATACTCACAGTATTAAAACACAGTGAACCAGTGGCAGTAACCACGTATGTCTACTTACAGTAGGCGCTGTACTTTCAGCCACAATTTAAAGGTACTCCACTCCAATACATTTTAATATGAACTTTTGACTCCACTACATTTACTTAAAATACAGTGCACTGTTGAAAATTGAACTAGTGGTGCTCAGTCTTTTTGTCTTTGACCACCTTACAAAAATATGTGCATGCTATGTATTGTAGCCTGTCTCGTTCCCTCTAACATCCCCACTGGTTTCATTTAAATTCTTATTGCACATTAACTGAACTAGAATCTTTTTTAGCATATCTGTATGCAATTACCCACCCACTCCAATCACCTCCTGCTTCAAGTCATCCTTGAAATTCTGCTTACACTCCAAACCGCAACACAAATACTTAGACCTCCTGGCACTAACTTGGACTGAACTACATAACTGTGCACTTGTGCAACTAAAGAATTAATATGTATTTGCATTGATATAATTTAAGGCTTTAGTCACACAGGTCTAGGAACCAGGTGGCAACCCCCTGCCAATGTCCGCTTGCTAGGGAAAAATGTGTATTCCCCAACTAGTTGCCAAGTGGTTGCTGGAGGTTGTTGGCTGTTGCTGGTTGAAATTAATTGCATAGGGGGAATGCGCCAAAAGCCACGGTAGCCTGTAGTTTGCATAGAAGACATTGATTTTTTTCTGCAAACATGCAAAATGGAAACGGCAAACGCTTGCCTTCAAAGTAAAAGTTGTGCCTGACCACTGAAACCAACATGTTTCAAAATGGGCAACTTTTACTTTAAAGGGAAACGGTCACCTAGATTGGAAATATATATTTCCCACCCCGGTGACTGGTGGTTACCAGTTTTTAGGCCTGTGTGACTAGGGCTTCACTGTTAACACCCATGTGTAGCACGTATTTATAAAACGTAGGACAAAAATTTATGTTTATGCAAAGACAGGACATTCTAACACTGGTTGTACCTCTTATCGTACTGAACTACATTTTGTTGCACACAAAATGGAATGACCTACAAAAAACGAGAAGCTACATTGTGTTATCTGCAATCACAGCTGCATGTGCGTTTCTTCATTTCAGTAGAATGCATGTGTTTTTGCACACACGTCCCCCTTCAAAAGAGATCCCGATCTCTGTGAGACAGCCTGCTTAAATACATTTTATAATAATAAAGATTATAATATTAATGTAAAGGTAAGACCACCTGAGTAGAAGAAGTCCCTTTACACTGATACTTTACATTTGTCTGATGATATTTGTGTTTTTACCGAAGTACTGTTTTTGTAAGGCTGTAAATTTGAAGTGTTCTTTAAATAACTTTTAGACTCTTTTTTTTGTGAACCTGTGTTTTAACCTATGCCTGCTCTCTCTGAAATCCTCCAGTCCTGCAGGGTGATTTGATAATGAAACTTGATGCTCCTCCTACTTGCTGGACTATTCTGAATACATATATCTAGCCCCACATGGCTTCTGATGTCAAAGAGCTTTATTAGAGCATAAATATTTACTTTAAAGGACTTTTCCAGTTACAGAGCTTTCTTCTTGTTTAGTAAGGATTTGAAGAATCTTATTTGCTATATTACAGTCCCGACAGAAACTTCTTTTACCAACTCCTCCCTGTTCTTTCTCCCATGTCACTTCATGACACCCCCCTCTTATGTCAAAATTCATTCAGCCGAACTGAGAGGTGACCTCATTCAGCTGTGTCACAGTTTACGATTTGTGGCATTTACTCACAGTTAATCACTTGACTCATTTCCCAGAAGGTTGAAAGTAACTATTTACTCGGGTACTGTATATAAGTACACTTCTGAAGATTTATGTTTTGATGCATGCTCAATAATTCAGGTAAGGAAATCACAGAACGTCAACTCTGTTCATTTGGACGCAGCTTTTTTCAGTGGGAGAAATTCCTCTCTCTCACTTCTTCAATCTAAGGATTTATTTTCATTTTTGCTACTCTATATAGTCAATGTTACTTGCCACCATTACAGTATGTGACTAAAAGAGATCAAAAGTAAAATAAGATTATTAAATATAACACACTGTCAAAAAAGAAAATAAATAATTAAATAAAGCTAGCTGTTCATAAAAACCTCTCTTCCTGTTTAGTTTTTTACCTTACTTACAGATGTGCTACACCATTAACACTCAGGCCTCTTATTAAAACAATGACAGTGGTACGGGCATGTTTGACTACTAATAGGGAGAGGATGTGAAGGCAAATAGCCGGTGCTATTTTAGTGCAAGCAGGGATAACTGGCTTGACTGTGAGACAGCTGGAAACAGTAATGGACAGCAACTCCTTGGGGTCTGAGGGTGAGGTCAGCGGTACCAGGGCATGTCTCTGCTTCTCAGGCGGACAGGAAAGCGTTTTTGGAAGGGGAGGGGTTCACTGCAGGGCGGAGGGATGAGAACATGGAAACAGTAAAGCGAAACTGGACAAAATGTGCACTGTTGCACGTGCACTGCACCTGCAAGAAAGCATGCGCGCACGCACACACACACACACGCACGCATGCACGCATGCACACACACGCGCGCGCACACACACACACACACACACACACACACATACACTTATCAGCAGCCTACGGTGTAGTCTGATCCTGCAGGACACAAAAGAGAAACGCTGTCACCATGGCAATAACACTGATCACATCACAGTTTCATGTGCACCATGGCAACCAGTGAAATATCACCAGACATGTGACCATCTTAATCAATAAATGTGAGTCCTCCTAAACAACAGTAACAGAGCAGCTGTTGTGCATAATTTTCCATAAAACTGTTTTCTGGTCACGTGTGGATGCAACTTCTGAATTGTCCCTGTTAAAACTTAAGTACAAGCAGCTAGATTTAGGGTGTTTTCACACCTGTGCTGTTTAGCCCATTTAAATCAAACTCTGGTTTATTATCTCCTTTGGTGTAGTTCGTTTCTGCAGATGTGAACCTGGCAGTCCCACCCAGGTGGAGAACAAAAGGTTCCAAATTAAGTCCAGAATGGTTCATTTGTGGCAAAAATGTGATCCAACCATGAGCTGACCCAACTATCAGGTGAACGGTGTAGGTTTGAGCCAACTGCCTTCCTGTAGCCAGGTATGCTTTGTATTCTTGGAGGCAGAAGAGTACCGCAGATGTGCAGAGTACACAAACAGCGACTAGCTGTTGCTAGGAGTAAATTCTCCACATTGTCCACTAGTCCAGAACACAGCACTTTTTTCATGTGTTTACCTTAGTTGCTCTGCGCCAGACAAATCCGGTTCACACAGCCTTTGCTTTTTATTTTCTTTGTGTGAAAAGCAACCAAACCACTGAAAAATGTGCAATTTTAATAACTCATCAACTTATTATAGGTGTGAAAACACCCTAAAACAGGAGCCTCGATCACAGTGGCCTATTTTTAGCTAAACTGTAACATTGTTTTTTTGATTGAAACCACATCACAGTCAAAGTCTAATCACAAATCAACTAGGATGACAAAGGATCATCACTAAACAGACTAAACAGCACCAGAAACTGTGCCTTTATTAACAAAGAACATTTAAAGCCGGATGCTTTAAACCTCTGGCTGGATTAAATTGTTAAATCCATTTAAAGATGTGCCATATTAATGCTTCCTATCTGGCCCCGTAAAAGATTTCACTTTGTGGCTAAATCAGGGCTAATAATGTGAAAACAATCAAACTAATATTACAAACATCACACAAAACACACAAATCAAACATTAAAAGTTGCATACCTTCAAGATTTCAGTTTACCTGAATAACAATAAGGGAAATGCGCACGTTTTCAAAGACACAATGCATAGTAGCGTTTTTCCTAATCTAAAGGGGTCATCTTTTACATATGCGCCTCATCTTTGCCATCAGTGTGTGACTCAGACACAATGGCCCACCTGATAATGGTCTGATATGGTCTACCCACAGCTTTGACCCAGAAAAATTAGTCCCTTTCCATTCATCTACAAAGATGCCACATGTAGCAACAAAAAAAAATCACACTGATTATTGTACTGATCTTCACAGATAAGGAAGAAGTACTTTCTTAATTTTGTATAAAAGAAGAAGAAGAAAAAAGAAATCTGCAGTGGTTACGTCCTGCTTTGGCAACTTATGCAGGTTAAACTTTATTGTTTGTACAATAAGCTTGTCACATTTGTTGTTACATTGTTACATTTTAAAAGCAAGCCTATGAAAAATATAATGGTATTCGTTACCCACAATGACGACTCTGTGAGTGTGGTAAAGAGGGAAGGAGGTCTCTTGTGCATCTGAACAATTTGGGAATGCTATGGAAACTTTAAAATTTGGATATTTTTCTCCTGATCCTGTTCATTAAAGGGTCTCTTCTCAGAAGAATATATTTTCCATGCTGCATCAGCTCATTTCTTTCACTTTCTAAAACTGGCACACCAATGTTCATGCTCATCTCGCACTATAGTTAACTGCCAGCTGCGCGGAGGTAAAAAGGCACATTTTAATAAGTCATTCAGTTATAACTTTTTGAGTCGTCTGAAGACCTTGCATTTCCTTTTTGTCTGTTGTGTGTGTTTGTGTGGGTTTTATGAGTTGAAGATGGGTTGAAGGATCTTAACCTATCAATGTGGCCCAAATCCAGAATCTAGATTGAACTGATGCAATCCCAAAAATGTATCTGTTTGCACATGTTTGCGGGTATAGGAGGATGTTTGTATTTGTGTGTGTGTGTGTGCGTGTGTGTGTGTCAGTGTTTTTGTGGTATTTAATAAGGTAGTGAAAGTCCCAAGGAAGGATTTTGGTGGTCCCAGCGTGGCCTTTTGTGCCGTCGGCCAGAGACTGATGCCCAAGGAGGTAAGCTGATTAGGGCTTGTTGGCGCCACACAATACAGCACCAATGGCCACAGCAGGCAAAGACGAAATGTGTGTACCAGTAAAATTTATGGACAAAACTGCGCAGCCAACTTTTTACAACCGCTTGAATTAAATGTATTTTAGTAGAACACAGCACTTAGAATATAACATGTTTGTAGACTTCAAGGTCATTTCTGACCAGCTCACTTTCCCATCACTCATGGCATGTACTCGCTGTGGAATGTATGAAGAAGAAGATTTCTATGTCAAACAAGCTATCTGCATGTATGGTATGCAAAGCATGTATAATGCAGCTATAAGTAAAAGACTTGTAAAACCAGTGAAAAGCTTCTTTTCTTTTCTTTTTTAAAATCCTGTACCATATCCTTTAGAGGATGGTAAGGGTGCTGAGACCTTATCCCAGCTGAAAATGAGAAAAAAGTGGGGTACACCCGGGATAGGTTGCCAATCAGTGACACGGCTGAAACGTGGAAACAGGCAACTGTTTGCCAGTTAACTGTACAGTAACTAGTACTTACACAAAACTATCAGAATATTATCTGCAAAACTGAGTTGAATTTTCTGAATTAAATGTACTGATTTTGTGGAATGATGTCTTATCGTTTTATTATATTGTTACAAAGAAAATCTGTTGATAAGATCTAAAAACAGATATATGGTAAATGGATAGCATTTATGTAGACTTTTTCTCCTGTTATTGATGACTAAAATGCTTCAAACGGCAAACTACATTCAGAAATCTGCACACATTTTTTCTACATGGCACAATGCTTCTGCTACTACAGAAAAAGACACATCAGGGGCAATAATAATTATTATAATAATAATTTGATAAAAGGTTTTTTACTTAAACATATATTGTGTGAAAATTGTTTTTATCTATCATTTAAATACGCAGTAATTTTTAAGTTGCCATATCACATATTTTTAAATATATGTGTAATCGCTTTAATAAATGAGCAGCGAAGTGCAACTATAAATTAGCTTAAAATGTTAATTTTCAGGTAAAGTAAAGAAAACCAAATGTAGCTAAAATATATGTGGTTAAATGTTTTTATTTAACACGTACAACTTTATAATTAGTCAAAGACGGCCTCTCGCCTTAGGCCGCAGTTTATTGGTTTTTATGATAACACATCACTGAAATTCATATGTAGCCAGCTTAAATACAGTGGCCTCAGTTGCTCTGGCAGAAATGCCTTTATCCCAGCATGGTTGTGCATCCCAGCCTTAGCTTTCCCAATCACTTGTTTTCTTGTCACCACCTCATTATTTAACCCTGGCATTACACTCCAAGGCAAAGTACAGCGGTCAGCTGCATACAGCAGCCACAGCCCTTTTCCATGATGCCCCTTCCTTCCTTCCTTCCTTTGTCCTCAGCCGCTTCCTGTTCTGCTTTCTTCACTTTCTCATACACGCATACACATAAAAAGTGCTTTTCTCACACTATGATTCAATTAGTGTATCTGTCTGCTACTCCCTTTTTTTTAATCCTTCCTTTTCACCAATCTCACAAAGCAACACCAACTCATTTTATTTCTGATGCACATCCTCTTTTTTTTGTCTCTTTATTTCCAGGCATTAATGTAGATAAAGTCATTCCTGTGATTTTTAAACTGTTACTTCCTTGGAATATTCAGTCTTTTCCTGGGATTTCTAGCCTACGAAATTTCCTATTTTTATATTTTATATTTATAAAATCCTTTATATTTAAACACGTTCACGCTAGTCATATAGTAATAAATTACTACTATTTATATAGTAACAATTGTGAATAATTGCTGCAGAATGCAAGGTCTTGTTCATAGTAAAAATATATAAAAATTTACTACAGTTAGAACACAAACAAACAAAAAAAAAGAAAGAAGATGCATCTCTCTCTCTCTCTCCTTTTGTCTTGCACATTTATCAGATTAACACTGAAAATCATAAAATTAAAAAAAAGGGAACACTTCACACGCACTCATCCCCTGAAATGTGCACATGCTCTGTTTTTCTCACTGAGATAACGACACTATCGTTATCAGAATTGTCCACAATGTGCAAGAAGCCACAGCCATGAAAAAAAAAAGCATCATGGCTGCCTTGCTTTTCACATTGTTTTTCAAGATTTTCATACCTGATACAAGCGAGCCCTGACCTCAGTTACTGTGGGGGAAGTATTGATTTTACTTTGAGACTTCTTCCACCAAGTGTGAAGCTCATGATCTTGTTCGGTGTGTGTTTCTCTCAAATGCATGGGAAACACACCTTTTTCTATATTTTAGGACCCCATTGAGTAAATGTGTAGGAGTACATAGTAAGTACAAACCCAGTTTTATAAAAGTTTGGATGCTTTGTAAAACAGCTAAAATTAATGCAATTTTCTTTAACTTCATTATTTTTTAAAAAAAACAAACATTTATACAATTTACACAGATTTGTGCCGTGTTCCCAAAACAAGATGGACAAGCTAGAGGAGGAAACAATACAGAGGAAGGATCAATGCCTTAGGCTCTTTATTGTGTTCCTTGAGCTGTTCTTGAGCAGTTTTTGTAGTGTGTCAGGGTGCATGCCACTGCTGCTGTTGATGCAGCGCTTGGTTTGTGGCAATGTTTAGGTGGGTGGTACAAAAAGTAGCATCCACATGACTTCCAGGAACGAAGGTTCCCCTGTAGAATATCATGTCACTGCTGAGTAAACACAGGTGTAATTAATAGCATTTGGGTGGGCCAGAGCAGTGGTCCTGTGCTAGCTCTGAGGATGTAGTCTTTTATCATTTTAATTTTATTTGGAAGTAAATGGAATAATGTTTGCATTTCTTTTCTTGAGTCTAAGTTTTAAGGATGGTGAAACACATCTGCTAAATCTCACCAACAATCTTGTTAAGACCAAACACCCAACCACCCTCTGGCTCCATTATCACTGAACACTGAGAATGAATACTCAGCACCACCTATTTCCTGGGCAAACTCAGGGTAACAGTGCAAATATACTGTACATATAATTCAATCTTAGGGGAATTATTCTTTTTTTGTCTTACCCCTGTTCTTGTTATAGTCAAAGAAAAGGCTCAAGGAGACTTCTTAAACTCCAGTGCGCTGGTTGACAGATCATCTCTGTAAACTCTGAACCGCCCTGCAGAGTGTGACTTGTGTGATTAGCAAGAGTGAAATACCAGCACCATCTGTCGAACTGCCAAGCTACCTGACTGTAGGGGCATGACGTCTGCGATAGCAGGCTGACATCTTCAGGAATCTCAGATGACTATTTTGATGATTTCCTGCTTGTCTGAGCCCTACAATGGACTTATGACCCGCGTGGGGTCTTTTACTGCCTCCTGTCCATCGCATGCTGGGAAAGAACAAAACAAAACCAAAAAACAGCTCTTTTTGACCTTGAACAGTGAAAGAAGGAGAGGCATCTCTTCAACCTTGATAAGTAGTTGAGGTCTTACAGTTAAACACAAGCTTTATTTATAATATATTTCTTTTACACATGTTTGGCTAAATGTAAAGACATTAAGTGTTTGTGTGTTTTCATGAAGAGGCGCAACCTCAGGAAGGAAACGTGTTTGCTCTGATGAAGAGCCGCGGACGAGGCTTGCTGATGATAGTTTGGAGCGTGAACTGGCAAAACATACACACATGAGCTGAATGTTAAAACTGTAATAAATGGGTGGAAACAACAACAACAACATTCAAATGCAGAAAGTTGCTTTTAAAACACTATCAATCATGTTAGACATGAGGTTAAATATATTATACTCTAACAAGCCATAAGCTCATGTCCTCCCTCTCATAAAACTACCACGTAAGACTGATAACAAGCCCAGAAGGTGAGTAAACTGTTGCGTGTTCAAGAAACACAACAACCATCTGCGATGCAGTTTCCTTTCCACCTCCCCCAGTTCACAGACGTCTTGCAACACAACTGTAAAACAGTTGCTTTTCCTTCTGCACATGTGAAAATGAGGGCGATCGATCGAGCTGGAGCTGAGTTCAGGGAGATGTTGATGGTGTGCGGTGGGCCCTGAGCGAGTTGTTGATAGGTCGTCAGGTCACCCACCCACCCACTCCTCATTTCCCATACTGCACTGCTGACATGGCAGAGCTCAAAATGGTAGGCGGTGCTTTTTAAGGTGAGTTTTGGGGTTAAGATCTATCTATCTATCTATCTATCTATCTATCTATCTATCTATCTATCTATCTATCTATCTATCTATCTATAGTGTGTGTGTGTGTTTGTGTGCTTGCTTAAAAAACACACATTTCTCTGTTTTCATATTTGTCAGCTTTCACGGTTATGTGTGTGCTTGTGGGCATACTTTTACCAACTTTTGTACTTTGCACGGCACCATTTACAGCTCAGTTACTATAAGAATTGTGGTGTGTGATAAAAGTCTCGTCGGCAAATGACTTAAAAACCTTTTATGCAATGCCACTAAGTGTGCCATCACATGAATATATGCACAGACCCTTTATTCTTCAACAGACATTTTGACTTTTAAGAACCTGCAGGATTCATAAAATTAACGATTGCTCAGTTCCATTGGGTGTCTAGTTAACCCATTACCGATGCGAAGAATCAATATAATGTGTGTGTGAGATTTTGTGATTCCCTCTTTTAACTGCAGATCAGTCCAAATTCTGATTGTTTTTTAGGATTTTTTTGAATGCACACTATTATTAAGATCTTACACTTCAGCCTTTTCCAGTATGATGAGTAAGCAATCAAACAACCAATTTAACAATCCTTTACCTCTCTTTAAGGTTTAAGGAGTGCATACAGGGTGGAATAAGGTGAAAAAGTTCTGAGACAAGAGGTGCTGTTTTTCCTTTTTTATAAAACTAAAGGTGACAGTTCATTAACATTTGAAGAAAGACTCCTTTTTATTTGCTACAGTGTTTGTTTTTCCCCTCTTCTCTGCAAAAATCAGCAAAAGCTAATTTGCCCAGGGGTGACCAAAGCTTGAAGTAATGAAGTTTTAAATGCTTTTCCCCAAACTGCATTAGATATATTAAACCCATATGGTCTTCTTTTAATTGGGCAAAGTGTTTCAGTTCAATCAGTATAAATCAAAAACCCACTAGTTGTCATGTAAACTTTAAATCCTGGCTCGGTGTGTCTGAATTTGTGTGTGTGTAGGTTTAAGGGGGTAGTGAAGCCTATTTTTAGATGATGGAAATTGCTTTAAGGACACACAACAAAATTGGCATCCACCTCTATCACTGCAATTGTTTTTGCCATATCCAAAAAAGAGCCAATTTTGTCAATTTTGCTTGGCAGCTTCAGGAGGACAGCCGCTACTTTATGGACATTTATTATAAACCTGATGGGAAGTGCTGAAGCTTTGTCAGCAGAGCGAGTTCTCCGAAAAATGTGACTGTAAGAACAAGTTTTTATTTTTTTGTCAATGAAAGCCTGAGCATGACAACTAATCCCTGATAAACAGAGCACAAACACTGACTTCGTTTTTGAGTATGAGCTGTTGTTGTTGTGTGAGTCAACTCCTCTGTTCTTGTGGATGACTTTTTTCATCATTGAGTCATCTTTTTGTACTAATGGCTGATAGATTATTTATACAGTAATTGTATGAGTTTAAAAAAAATGATGCTAAATGGGATTTTTATAGAGCGCTCATGCTCTCAACTTACTGTAACATGCACTTTTTTAAAAAAAAAACAAATGACTAATTAAGACAATAGTCTCAGAATGTAACTGCAACCTTACATTTATACCTTACAAAAGAGCTTCACCTCTTTTTGTACAATCCCAAACCTTTACTCAACTCAGCTCATCTCAGTAAAAGCTGACATCTTTAAGGAGACACAAGTAGATCTTCAAATGGAGCTCCAGCCATATGTCAACTCATTTTTCTGATGCCGAGAACTTATACGGGATCTGTAGGCTGTGTCAAGGTCCAAAAGTTTGAAATAGTAAGCGAAAGACTTAACAGTGTGAAGCGATTGCATAAAAAATGAACACAGTGAAAGAGGTGGGTAGTGGGTAACAAGTGAGGAAAAAGGATGCCAGAAGGAGGGAAGATTAGACATAAAAAGGAAGGGATGGATGGATGGCTGGATGGCTGGATGGATGGATGAGGGAGGGAGGAAGCTAGAAAGCGGTAGAAGCACAGAGAAAAAGAGAGAGGGATGAGGATGAAGTGTGAGTTTGGCTCAGTGAGAGCAGCTGTATAGAGGACACTGTGGGTGGAAGTGGTAGAGTCGTGGGTGAGCTCAGAGTTTAACTGCCAACCTTCCCTGGTCTCACAAACTGTCCGTCACACACACACACATTGCGCGCACACACAGTCATTCACATGCGTACACACCAGCATGCAGAGTTTTAGCTTGACAACCTGGAAAACTTTCTATGTCATTTAATATATGCCAGACACGAGAGGAATCTGTCCCTGTAATGAGTCGTGTGCTTTTTGTGTCACCCCACTCACACTGGATGTTACATTGTTGGAGACAAGTTGGTTATAGCAACAGTTAAACCAATATTGGTGCATAAGAATGAGAGAAATACAACTGTGTGCACGGTTCTGCAGGACGGTTTGGACACAGCTTGTTGATGGCAGGATAAATGATTCAGGTGGGAGGGACCGGGTGAGGCGGGGGTTTGCTCGGTTTGTGCCAATTTGTTCCAATGCGTGTAGTGAATTGTAGGTTGCCTCTTCTTGCCGAGACTTCTGCTATGATAAATAATGAGAGCTCCAGATCCTGAAATAGAGTACCCCCCCTCCCTTGTCCCTGTGGTCCGCTCTTGTGAAGCTCCCGTCCAGCCGTGACTTTTCCAAGTGATCCCCTCCCTGCTGCCTCCTCCGTTATGGTTAGCATGCCGGCTAAATCTGTAGCCGTGCGTCTGTAATTAGGCTTCGCCTTTGCCGGATTGAGTGCTACACACTGGCAGCTGGCAGGCCAGGCCAGTGAAAACACACACACAGACACACACATACACTCACGCACAGTGACATGCATGAAGGATTGCTCACAGACACACTTTATCTAATGTAAAATAAGAGGATAGAGGGTCTGACAGTTGCAGTACAGGGTGGAGTGCTGGGGTTAAAGAGCAAAAGGAGCCAAAACACTGATCATAACCCACCTCTCCTTAGCCTTCATCATCCTCTGTTTCCCCTTCATCATCGTGATCTCCTTAATGCTTCAACTCTCTCCTCTCTTACTCTGTTCTTTTGTCAGTTTGTCTTTCGCTTTTCATTTTTCTGCTCCCCTTACCTCAATCCTTCCTCTTCCGCTCAACCCCTTCCTTCCTCTCCGTACCCCTCTCTGCCACGAAACCACCTGCCTGCCCTCATTTTCGTTCCCCAAATTCTTTCTATTATTCCCACTTCTCCTCTCTCACCTCTTCCCCTGCTCAACCCATCCCATCCCAGTGCTGTTGAGTGTAGAGTGGGTAGGTTGACCTGGCAACACTTAAAACCACAGTAGTTATGAGAGCTTTTTATTTCCAGCTATATATATTATCAAAAAAAGAAAAGAATGGGAAAAAAAAGAAAACGTGTGATGTTACCTCACCCTGTTGCCACCCAATGAGGGGGCTCCAGCACAAGGCAGCACGCGCATACAAAAGCACATGCTCATACACAGATGCAGGTATGACTGTAAGTTTTAACTCCAAGTGAGGTTTAAGTGAGGTCGACTTTGTTTCGTTTTGTTTTTTTTAAGAACCACAGGTATAAGTTACTTTGCAGATTGAGATTGATCACAAGCCCATAAAAAAGCTGCATTGTTATAGGTAAAACAATACATATAGTAGTTACAATTTAGTTACAATGTATGACACTTAGCAGAGCTATTTTTCTGCTTACGCCCTTGTGCTTTAGATACTTTTAGCAACCTGTGCATCAATCGCCTCATCTAAATGTTGGCAAGACAAAGAATAAGTCAGATCGGTCTATTTCTTTATAAGTAATCGCCTTTCTCTGAACATCTAATAGCATTCAAATTAAGGGACTGCTACCCAATTAAAGTGTCTTCTTCAATCAAACAGCCATGAAGCTGTTTAAATGAAACATTTCCTGTCCCTTCAGCAGCGTGTGTTTTTTCCCCTCTCGCTAGCACGGCTTGACACCCGTAACTTGTGCTTTTGTGGCCTATAACTGCATGCTTGTTTCTGACAAGAGTCTCTGATTCCTTGTTGAGATGAAAGGCATGAAGGCCAGTCATTTGTGTCAGCGTGTGGTTTTGTCAACTCTGCCAGGACACTCTCAAGTTTTGCCGGACCCTGTAGTCACATGCCCAACTGGCGGCAGGGCTATTTTAGCTGTTCCGAACTGCAAAACCCACAATCCTCTACTGACCAGCGCCCTCTCCTCTCTGCTAGGTATAATGACTATGTGGATATTGATAGACCAGGGGGATTATTATCGTTCACTGAATATGCCTTTATTTTGTCCCACATGTGACCGGCTCTGTCTGGAAAGCAGAAAACAAGCAATCTTGTATCCGTCTTTCACGTCGTCTCATTTTTTTCTTTTTTGTTCTGTTTTTGCTTCATTCCTCCATGACCCGAGGTTGCCCTAGAATATGTATATTCATATTCAGAATTTTAGCACCAAAACTGTCAAAAACAAACTGAAATAATCCATATAATATAAAGAAATAAATTTTCTGAAATGCACTAAATTCATGAAAATGTTATCTATAGTCAAGGAACAGCAGTATGCTCATACTTTGGAAAATATTTAATCTCAGTTAATAAAATCATCTGCCCAAATTGGCTGCTCTGCGGATCTGAGGTCAACACCATGCACTTTTGTTTGGAGAGCAAAATATTCACATATTTTTTTAGTATAAATAAACCATTTTAATACAAGCACTCTTGGCTGTAGTTTGGGGTTAATTGGACAGCTACGAGCTGAAATCTGACCTCTTGTGAACCAGCACTGTATGCTGCATAATATGAAAGTGTTGCAAAATATGTTTTAACTCCACTTCACGTTGACGTTGCTGCATGTTTGTCTATAAGAAATTGTGCAAAATGCATACAAAATGCAGTAAAAAGTGTCAAATGTATTTAAAAAGTGTAAAAAAAAAAGGAAAGGAATTCTTCATGACACTACAACATATAAACAGATTTGTTTGATATGTATGGTAATAAAGTTTATTTTGATTAAGTTTTCTGGCGTTTTTATTATTTTTTTAAAGCGTACCTAAAACATTTTTGTTTTTGAACTTTATGGATGTCCATTCTATGTCAATTCTAAGTTTCAATTTTTTTAATGGGGTGGCACAGAAATTACCAAGAACAAGGCCCACCAAAAATCTGGTATTTAATTCAAAATCAGTGCAGAAAATTTGCAGAAAAAAACACTGAGCCCAATTCATAGGCTTATGTTCATCCCTGTGTCCTATTGCTGATTCATTAAGAGTTTAAACATAATTTTTGTGCGTGCTAACTGTTTTGCAAAGTTTGTATTTACTCATTTAGAAAAAGTTTTCAGAATCTTTTATTGTCATTATGCCAAAAGCACAACGAAATTGTGGTCCCATTCAGTGCCAAGAATGCACTCTAACTATGGTAAACCTTTATGCTATGTACAAAAATCAAAATGAGAATTTCTAATAAATGCAGTATAAAAATATAAATAAATGCATATGTAAATATACAGCTTTATGTGTGTGTGCTTGAGTTATTGATTGCACAGGCTGGATATTGCACAGGTTAGTGAAGAGGGACAAACCCTTCAGTGTTCATTTATTGTTTATTTATTATTGCAACAGCCCTGGGATATGTGCTGTGTTTCAGTATTAACTTTTATTGTGTTGTACCACCTTCCTGAGGGCAGAAGTTGGAACAGGTAATGTGCTGGGTGAGATGTGTCCTTCAGGATGCTGCAGGCTTTACTGTGGCAGCAGGACCTGTGCACCTCCTCTAAGGGGAGACGGCCAATAATCTTCTGTGCTGTGCTAATGACCCTCTGGAGCGTTCTCTTTTCCTGAGTAGTGCAGCTGGCAAACCACTCTGAGTTTGCAGTACGCCATTACTGTGTTTCAGGACCCCCAGGAAGTGGAGCCGCTGCTGTGCCTGATCAGTACAGTGGTATGGGTCTTCCAGGTTAGGTCATCGTCCAGGTGCAGACCCAGAATCTTGAAGTCAGAGACCCTCTCCACACAGTTTGCATTGATTTAAATGAGCTGATGATCAGATCTGCTTCTCTTGAAGACCACTAGTCTTTAGTTTTTTTGGTGTTGAGGACTGGGTTGTTAGTTGGGCACCATGATGTCATTTCCTCATTTCCCTCATTGATGAAACCAACCACCATCGTGTCATCTGCAAACTTCACAATCGAGTTGCTTGGGTGGGTGGGGGTGCAGTCATTTTGTGGAGTGTGTACAGTAAGGGACTTGGTATTTGTCAAGTCATAAATGTATGTGTGTGTGTAAATGTATGTGTAAAGTGCAGCAGCTAACAAGAGAGAGAGCCAAATGATCATTAGGAATGAGCACACAACTTGCCTTGCCTTTCAGAAATGTTTTAATCAGATTAATCCCACTGTGTCTTTGAGTTCTGTTTTTGCCTCCATTATTAACTCCTGACTCTCTCTTTAGCTGCTTAAGACTCCAAATGTTCACCAAGTGGTCACTAACTCTGCTTGTCTGCTATTTTCTGCTGAGCATGTAGCTTAGCTTCTCTTGTATTTTGGGTGATTATAAATGTGGGATAAGCTAAATAATTTGCATGAATGCTAACTCAAATATTTTGTATGAGACAATGGAAAGAAAGCAGATCAACTTTCCCTCAGTCTCATTCTCAAGTGTTGCTGTCACATCTACACCAGGGGAGAGAATCTGCTGAGACCCACAAATGGATGCTGTTTCTGTTCGAGGGCCATGCTAAGGCAACCACAACAGACTGATTGCAGGTATCAGCCTGCTGATACCAGACGCTCAAACCTTTAAAGCTGTCACTCTCTTTCTCTCTGTGGAGAAAAGTGAATCCTGAACCACATCCTGTCAACCCCACATGATCATGGCCTCAACAAGACTGCTGCAAACATGAGCACGCAAGAAAGAGAGCAAAAATGTGGGCCAGCTGAAGGATTGAAACCTGGAAAGGATACTTTCTCAAGTTTTTTTTTCCAGTTCACTGAAAGCAAAGCGATAGAGTGAGGAATCGTGTTCACATTTCCTGCTGTCGTCTTCTTTAGTGAAACAGCCACACTGCGTGTCCCTCAGTGATGGCGTTACTGCCCAACCAAAGCTCTCCCACCTCCTCTCTCAGTGGGTCAGCTGAGCCCAGGGTGTGTGGGATGTTGCTGTATGTTGAGGGAGAGGGAATCTGTGTGAACACTGTGTAGGAGAGGCTAAGAAAAACATTACGGCCTGGCAGCAGTGTTGTAGGGAGTGGAGGATGAGGAGGAGATGGGGGTGGGGGTGGGGGTGTGGGGGTGGGCATG